>JAJEJO010052697.1:66704-100910 GCA_020662805.1 Glaucomys volans
AAAAAAAAAAAAAAAAGGAGACAAAACAAAGAAACTGGGTCTTCCAGATGCTGTGATCTAGTGCCAGCCTGCATGCTTAGAAGGCAGTAAGGAGGGGACCCCTCCAAAACTCTGCTGCCAAGAGGGGCCCTGGTTTGCTGGCTGAGGTGTGCAGAAATCAGCTGGTTGGACCAGCAGCTGTCCAGGTGGTAGTGAGCACCAGTGCTTACTGAGGAGGCAGCTTTGACCACTAGCTTTAATGCTCAACCCCCAAAGCAGTTGAGTTTTAACTTTGTGCTTAAATTTTGGGACTACAATCAGCACCTCATTCACAGGGGTGTGGAGACTGGCCAGGTCTGTGCAGTCTGTGCCAGTCTGTTCCTGGGGCTCCTTTCCTTTCTCCTCTCTGCCTGAGGTGCTCCATTCTATTGATTTTCACTGAAAATCCTTGGGAATCTAGGTCTTGGCAAATCTACACTTCCCTTGGAAGAGTGGACCTTTCCCAGAGAAGCCCCACTTCCTGAGCAGGGCCAAGGTGGAGGAGAGGAGGGTCTCAGAGAAACCAGGTCGGAGGCTTTCTCTAAGAAAGTCAGCTTTCCAGCCCACACGGAGTGCATTGGTTGCACTGATCCATCCTAGGCCCGCCTGTCTGAGGGAGGCCTTACGGGATGAACTTGCAGGAATAATGCTGAAGTGTAATCAGGGCTTGAGCATTCCACACCTGTGATCTACGGTGGGGCGTGGGTTGGTATTCCTTCTAACCCCAGCCTCTCTCAAGAAGGAGTAAATATCAGCAACCCCCTCCCAAATGTCACAGTGGGGACCAGAACCAAATCTGAAACTCTAGGCTCTATGAGGTATGTCCTTGGGGTTTTCAGGTTCACTCACCTCATAGGATCTTGAAAGGCATTACATTATAAACCAAAACAATGGTGAACCAAATGAGGAGGAAACTGAAAGTCAGTATTTCTGAACATGTGTCACCTCTCCCAGTTGATCAAGGGCAGTTCCCTTGAGTCAATGTATTTCCCTCTGGGGACCTCTGACTGCCTGAAGTTATCTGCAGATTTGTGGGTGAAAGTATTTTTCTAGGAGTCTGCTACCTTCATCGGATTTCCCAAGGGATTCGTGACCTCAAATCCTTATTCTGGATGGCGAGCTTCGTAGGGCCGGGGCCTTGTCTCCCTCTCACAGAACAGCCCAGGAGCGCTGCCCAATGTTTGGTCAATGGAGCTCCAACGAAGGGATGAACAGAGTCCCTCGAGGTCCTTGCGTCTCAGCAGCTGAGCTGTTCAGGGGTTGCTTAGGCTTGAAGGTCTTTAGCATCAGTTGGGAACTGTGCATCTGTGATAGCACATGAGCATTGCTTCAACTGGAGGAGTTTCAGCATAGGAGCCGAGCCCCGTGTTTCTCTGGTTATGCATGAAATCTCTTCATTTGCTGGGAGGATGTTAAAGCCGCTGTTTCCAGGCTTGGAGCTCCCCAACTCTGCAGGTGGTGTCTTCCTGTGTTCTCATCACTTCTGCATATTCTGTGAGGAACATGGTTGACCTGGCTCAGAAGGGGTAGGGGGAAAGCATGTGCTGTCCAGAAGATCACTCTCTGCAGGGCCAAGGCCAGTCTTGAGAGACCCAAGTGCCAAAGAAGCAATGGCTCTCTGATCAGTCGAGTTTTCTTACCAGAAGAACTTTTATTGTCAAGCCTGTTCTGATAGTCTCAGGCCCACTAGTGGAGTGTGGGAAACATAATTGAATGTATTCAGCGTTTACAGATGTATGGATTATTAGGATCAGTTCGCACACATGGGACCGTCATTGTTGAGAGTGTAGGAGTTTGAGCTGATTGCATATTGGCCAGAGCTCAGAACTTTTTGTTTGACTTTTGAGTTTACAGCTGGGGATGCGGATGGGGCAGGAAGGTGGGCACATGGAGAGAGGAAGTAGGGGAAGCGAGCAAGAGCCAGCTCATGCACATGAGGTCGATACAGGGGAGTTGGTGGTGGGCTCCAGTTACTTGAGGACCTTTAAAGTTTGGGCACACTTAAAATGGTCCTGGTTTTGTCCTCTCTCAAATCTACACATTCACTGTTCCTGGTGACAAGGAACTGCACTCAGCACAGTTGCAGGACTGACTTTCCCAGTGTCAGCTGTCCATCAGAGACTGGGGCTGGGACGGTCAACCTACCATGAAGCCTGGTAGCCAAATATTACTGGAAAACAAAGGTGGTGCCACTGTAGGTGACGCAGGTACGCTGCCTTGGGTCCCCCCTTCCCTCGCTGGGCTGGACTCCTCTGTGAGCTCAGCCGGCAGGACAGTGTTGATGGCTCTATAGGAAAAAGCACCCAAGCTTGGAGTGAAAAGCTTTGGAAGCTGGCAGGAGAGGGAACGGCACTGGCCTGGGAACACTGTGTCTGACAACTGGTGCGGGGTCCCTTAGCCTGCATGGCGAGGCAGCTTCCGCTCTCAGCTTTTCTTCAGATCCGTCTAGGTCCTTAGGATGATTTCCTTTCATGAAACTTCCTCTTCCCTCCTGGAGATTCCTTGCCTGTTCACATTTTGTATACCATGCCTTTTTTTCCCTTTGCCTCAGGGAGTGGCTGTACATACCATAGACGAGAAGAGGCAGGTGGATAAAAGTAGTTACTTAAACACATATGGGGCAAGACTTCCAGGTTTGGAGGCCCAGATTAAGATGCAGAGGAGCATGTGAGGTTGATGATTATATTTCGGGGAGAGTTAATTGATGGAAGGTGAAGGCAGACAAAGAACCGCTGCTTACTGCCTTCTTGAATCCCAATCAGGAATTATGATTAAAGTCGCAGCGAGACAACAGAGGGCTGATGAATTGGTGTCTTTTTTTTTTTTTTCTTTTTTGCCGTCATTCACACTTGATTGACTTCAACCTTTCAAGTGCAAAAGTCTCTCTTTTCTATTATTATTCATAGCCATCTGAGTTTTTCTAATTAAAGTGTATGAAAACAATTACTGATCCGTCGTACTGAGTCTGTTAGAGGGGATGTCTGCCTTACTGTAATGCGTATAAAAAGCCCACAGTTTTCTATAATGATGTGCAGCTGAGGTGTTAGATAATTTTATTCTTTTTTACTCTGTAGGGCTTTTTTTTTTTATTTCTCATGATTCATTTTTCATAATTCCTAAAGATCCCAGGAAAGGACTGATCCTGCAGCCACAACCAGGAAAGGAGGTTGCAGGGAATCTTTTTTTCCTTTCTTTTTCTCCCCCTCTCACCCCCAACCTCGTGCTTCCCCCCCCCCCAGCTGAAGACTATAAATTAATCGGTGACCTTTCACTTCTTGGATTCCCGCTGGACTCCCCAGCCACACTGGTCAGAAATGCTTTCTATTAAAAAGAAAATAGATGGAATGAGTTTGGCGATCTCTACCCCATTCCTAACGATTCAGCAGCAGCTCGCCCTAACCGGCTGCCGGGAGCTTTGTGGCAGGGTACAGATGTCGCAGATTCACCTGCCACGCACCTGCTGTCTGCAAACACGGGCTTCTCAGAACCTTCCTCTCTGGTGCCTGTTGCTTAATTTTTGCACGTATTGGCGTCTCTGTGGCTGAACAAATTCTCATACCCCTAAATGTGATGGGGCGTTCATTTGTTGGTGGTGTTGCTACTTGTCTGGGTCTCTGCTGGCTTTTGAGCCTGTTGCCAGTGACACTGGTGAACTTGTCAGCAGGTATTTCGAGCAGGGGCAGGAATTTCAAGCCACTAAAAATCATTTTTAAAATATCACTTAATTTTGAGCAACACTCTAGAAGGTCCAGTCTTTGCATCTGAAAGTGAAGATGTTACTGCAGGAAAGTCGTGCTTGTGTGGGAAAGCAGGACTGGGGCTGGGTGTCGCATGGAAAGGTTAGCGGCGACTGCAGCTCCTGTTCCTGGAACCTCTAGGTCAGTCCATTTTTCAGGCTTTCATGAAATGGGAGACGATTTCTAATTCTTTGAAACTCTGTTTGTCCCCTAAACCTCCCACCCCAGAGCAGACAAAGGGATATTGCTGGTTTTGGTTTTTAATTTTTTTTTTCCACCATTACTGGGAATTGACCCCGGGAGCACCCTGCACTACAGTATCCCCAGCTTTTTTTTTTTTTTTTTCAGACAGGGTCTTCCAAGTTGCAAAAGCTGAGCTTGAACTTAGGTCCTCCTGCCTCGGTTTCCTGGGTCACTGGGATGCTATTGTTCCTTTTTAAAAATATTTTTATTTGTTCCAATTAGTTGTACATGACAGTAGAATGCATTTATACGTTTTGATAGATCATATATAAATGGAGTGTAATTTCTCATTTTTCTGATTATACATATTGTAGGATCACGTCAGTCATGCAGTCATACATGTACATAGGTAATAATGTCTGTTTCACTCTACTGTCCTTCCTATCCCGTACCCCTTCCCCTCCCTTCATGCGCCTCTACCTAATCTAAACTAACTCTATTCTTCCCTAGCCCCCACCCCCTTATTATGAATTAGCATCCGCATACCAGAGAAAACATTCAGCCTTTGATATTGTTCCTTTTTAAACAAAAAACTTTTTCACCTTACATTAGGTATTGAGGGATGCTTGTCCCCTTAACACAGGGCACATGATACTTTGCTGGGATAAGCTTCTGGCCTCCTCTCTAGGGGTGAGGCCTAGAGAAGAGTCCAACTGGACCTCAGATTGGAGCTGCTTAGATCCAGGCTAATTATGGAATTGCTGTATTAGGGAGTAACAGCCATGGTCGGTGTGGGGCCGCCCTGTTGTGGATTGCTGTGCAGGCTGCCCCCGATGACTGGGACACTGGGCAGACATTCCCTCTGATGTCATACACCTCAGGCAAAGGCTCCAGAAGAAATCCTGGCTTCAGTGAGTCATGAAAAGGGCCTGTTTGCACTTGATATCAGCTTGTAAAGGGTTACAAAATGTTGTTTCCTGGAAAATCTGCCAGAGTGTCTGCACGTCCTCAGCCTTGCCTTTGTTCTCCTCTCTCCTCCTTAGCCTTTCCTTCACTCTTCCTCCCCTCCTCTTCTTGCCTGAATACATTTTGAAAACACTACTACAATGCTCCCTGCTTCAAGATTACAGTGTACTTTACTCGGTATGATTTAATTAGGGCCCTTATTATGTTTTCAGCAGCTTAAGGTGGGTCTTTCAACTTATCTACCTAATTGGTTGCACGAGAAGTTTCACAGCCCATGACAAAACATTGTCAGTGATCAAAGTCAAAATTCTGCATAAAGGAAAAATATTAATAATAAGATTATTCTTCAAGTGTGCACTGCTAATTATGTCCAGAATGTAACCGTAGAAACACTTTTGACTGATGTGAGCTTTGTCTAATAAACATGAATCTTCAGTGAGCTATGAAAAGTGACACCTCCAGCTTCACACTGGTGAAGGCTAATTTTGCTTATTAAATAATTCTTCAACCTTTCCTATTTTGTGGCTCTTTCCTCTCTGTTTGACTCTCCTTGTGTCTCTGCCTCTCCCTCCTCAGGTGACCACCCCTGAGATGGTGATGCCCAGCAGCATGTTCCTGCCAGCAGCTGTTCCAGATCGAGATGGGAATTCCAGTGTGGAAGAGGCAGGAAAGCAGCCTGGTAGGTATCATTAATCTTAACTTCTGTGAATGGAAACAAATTGAAATCTGTGGCCATAACTTTCACCAGGAATTCTCTGTAGTACTCCTAAGCTGAATGTAACTGATTGGGAGATGAAGGTCACTGTCGTTGACTACTTTATACTCTGGTTCCTGGCATGTATTTGTGTATTATTCATAGGGTTTAAAGTGAGAGAAATCTGTCTGAGAACCAGTGGGAGATTAAAGTAGACTCAGCCCGTGGGCCTACAGACCCACCATCTTAAACCTAAAACACTGGCTCTCTGAGGACTTAGTTATTAGGGACTTGTGAATGAAGTAGTTTGATTTTGGGTGGACTGGGTTAGTTGTCTTACAATGAAGCATAGAGGTGCCTCTGGAAAGACCACTGTCATAGACCTGTGCTTCAATCGCCAGTGCCACCCTGTGGTTCCTACCCAGGTGAATCATTAGACCTCTGTGACACCATCCTACATCTCTGACCTCTTCTAGATGCCTAAGGCTTAAGTCAGGAAGAGTTCAGCCACACTGTGCCCAGGCTTCTTTCCCTTGGGGTTTTTTCTTACTAGGCAGTGGACAGATGACCTGAAAAGGGTTGGGGGTATTTATGGGTGTGATGGTCTCATTGGAGACAAAAACTTAATGTGTTTTAATAATTTGCCACATTAATTTTCATTACTTATTGAATAGAGACAATAGTCAAAAGTAATACCAGGAAATTAAAGGCCTAAAAGCAAAATTCAAAATTCATTGTGATGGACAACAGTCATTATAAATTCCCCACAACTTAGAACAGCATTCCTTCACATCTGCTGGGCTAAATTCTTATTACATAAAAGATGACCATAAACAGGCACCCCAAGATCAGTAACCTTCCGACTAATTCTTGAAAAACTGAATTCTGAGTCAAGCAGTTAAATATTATTACAAGACTGTTAGTTCTGTGATATGACATAGGCTTATTATGAATACAAACTTTGTATCCTTTTATTCACCTCTGTTCACATGTACCCTGTTTTTAACGTGCACGCTGTCAGCTCCGTGCAGATTCTGCTGATCAGGTTGGGCCCTTCCTGCGTTCCTGAAACCTGCCTAAGTCGATGGCTCTGGGTGCCATCCTGGGAACAAGACCTTCTTTATCTTTGGGCTTGATTTTTTTTTTTTTTTTCCAGAAAACTCAGAGGATCTGGGAAAAAACATCTTGCCATCCGCGAGCACAGAGCACAGCGGAGATCTGAAACCCTCTTCTGCTGACCCTGGCTCTGTGAGAGAAGACTCGGGCTTCCTCTGCTGGAAGAAGGGGTGCAACCAGGTTTTCAAGACTTCCGCTGCCCTCCAGACACATTTCAACGAGGTCCATGCCAAGAGGCCCCAGCTGCCCGTGTCGGATCGCCACGTGTATAAGTACCGCTGCAATCAGTGCAGCCTGGCTTTCAAGACCATCGAGAAGTTGCAGCTGCATTCTCAGTACCACGTGATCCGAGCCGCCACCATGTGCTGTCTCTGTCAGCGCAGTTTCCGAACATTCCAGGCTCTGAAGAAACACCTTGAGACAAGCCACCTGGAGTTGAGCGAGGCCGACATTCAGCAACTTTATGGTGGCCTTCTGGCCAATGGGGACCTCCTGGCAATGGGAGACCCCACCCTGGCTGAAGACCATACCATAATTGTGGAAGAAGACAAGGAGGAAGAGAGTGACTTGGAAGATAAACAGAGCCCCACGGGCAGTGACTCTGGGTCAGTACAAGAAGATTCAGGCTCAGAGCCAAAGAGAGCTCTGCCTTTCAGAAAAGGCCCCAACTTTACCATGGAAAAGTTTCTAGACCCTTCTCGCCCTTACAAGTGCACCGTCTGTAAGGAATCTTTCACTCAAAAGAATATATTGCTGGTGCACTACAATTCCGTCTCCCACCTGCACAAGCTAAAGAGAGCCCTTCAAGAATCAGCAACTGGCCAGCCAGAACCCACCAGCAGCCCAGACAACAAACCTTTTAAGTGTAACACTTGTAACGTGGCCTACAGCCAGAGTTCCACTCTGGAGATCCACATGAGGTCCGTGCTGCATCAAACCAAAGCCCGAGCAGCCAAGCTGGAGGCTGCAAGTGGCAGCAGTAACGGGACCGGGAATAGTGGCAGCGTCCCTCTGAGTTCCTCCACCCCAAGTCCCGTGAGCACCAGTGGCAGTAGTAACACCTTCACCACCACCAATCCAAGTAGTGCCAGCATCACTCCGAGCTCCAGTTTACTGAGCCAAGTGCCCACTGAGAGTGTTGGGATGCTGCCCCTAGGGAATCCCATCGGTGCCAACATTGCTTCCCCTTCAGAGCCCAAGGAGGCCAATCGGAAGAAGCTGGCAGACATGATTGCATCCAGGCAGCAGCAGCAGCAGCAGCAGCAGCAACAGCAGCAGCAGCAGCAGCAACAACAAGCACAGACACTGGCTCAGGCCCAGGCTCAAGTTCAGGCTCACTTGCAGCAGGAACTGCAGCAGCAGGCTGCCCTGATCCAGTCCCAGCTGTTCAACCCCACCCTCCTCCCTCACTTCCCCATGACCACCGAGACCCTGCTCCAGCTGCAGCAGCAGCAGCACCTCCTCTTCCCCTTCTACATCCCCAGTGCCGAGTTCCAGCTCAACCCCGAGGTGAGCTTGCCGGTGACAAGCGGGGCGCTGACACTGACAGGGACGGGGCCAGGCCTCCTGGAAGATCTGAAGGCTCAGGTCCAGATCCCACAGCAGAGCCACCAGCAGATCCTGCAGCAGCAGCAGCAGCAGCAACAGCAAAGTCAGCTTTCTCTGTCCCAGAGCCACTCTGCCCTCCTGCAGCCAAGCCAGCTCCCCGAAAAGAAAAATAAATTGGTCATCAAAGAAAAGGAAAAAGAAAGCCAGAGAGAAAGGGAGGGCACGGAAGGGGGAGAAGGCAACGTAGGACCCAAGGAGCTGCTGCCAGATGCCTTGAAGGCCAAGGAGAAGAAAGAGCTGGCGCCAGGGGCTGGTTCTGAGCCTTCTATGCTTCCTCCCCGCATCGCCTCGGACGCCCGAGGGAATGCCACCAAGGCCTTGCTGGAGAACTTCGGCTTCGAGCTGGTCATCCAGTACAACGAGAATAAGCAGAAGGTGCAGAAGAAGAACGGGAAGACGGAGCAGGGAGAGAACCTGGAGAAGCTTGAGTGCGACTCCTGCGGCAAGTTGTTTTCCAACATCTTGATTTTGAAGAGTCACCAAGAGCATGTTCATCAGAATTACTTTCCCTTCAAGCAGCTGGAGAGGTTCGCCAAACAGTACCGAGAGCACTATGATAAACTGTACCCCCTGAGGCCCCAGACCCCAGAGCCCCCCCCCCCCCCGCCACCGCCCCCCCCTCCCCCGCTGCCCGCTGCACCCCCACAGCCAGCCTCCACGCCTGCCATCCCGGCATCCGCCCCACCCATCACCTCGCCCACCATCGCCCCGGCCCAGCCCTCGGTGCCGCTCACCCAGCTGTCCATGCCCATGGAGCTGCCCATCTTCTCGCCGCTGATGATGCAGACCATGCCCCTGCAGACCTTGCCAGCTCAGCTGCCCCCTCAGCTTGGCCCTGTGGAACCTCTGCCCGCGGACCTGGCCCAGTTGTACCAGCACCAGCTCAATCCAACCCTGCTCCAGCAGCAGAACAAGAGGCCTCGCACCAGGATCACCGATGACCAGCTGCGGGTGCTCCGGCAGTATTTTGACATTAACAACTCCCCCAGTGAGGAGCAGATCAAAGAGATGGCAGACAAGTCTGGGCTGCCCCAGAAAGTGATCAAGCACTGGTTCAGGAACACTCTCTTCAAAGAGCGGCAGCGGAACAAGGACTCCCCGTACAACTTCAGCAACCCTCCCATCACCAGCCTGGAGGAGCTCAAGATCGACTCCCGGCCTCCTTCCCCAGAACCTCAGAAGCAGGAGTACTGGGGTAGCAAGAGGTCTTCCAGAACTAGGTTTACCGACTACCAGCTGCGAGTCCTCCAGGACTTCTTTGATGCCAATGCTTACCCTAAGGACGATGAATTTGAGCAACTCTCGAATTTATTGAACCTTCCAACCCGAGTCATTGTGGTGTGGTTTCAGAATGCCCGACAGAAGGCCAGGAAGAACTATGAGAATCAGGGAGAGGGCAAAGATGGAGAGCGGCGAGAGCTGACGAATGACAGATACATTCGAACAAGCAACCTGAACTACCAGTGCAAGAAGTGCAGCCTGGTGTTCCAGCGCATCTTTGATCTCATCAAGCACCAGAAGAAGCTGTGTTACAAGGACGAGGATGAGGAGGGGCAGGATGACAGCCAGAATGAGGACTCCATGGACGCCATGGAAATCCTCACCCCCACCAGCTCCTCCTGCAGCACCCCAATGCCCTCCCAGGCCTACAGTGCCCCGGCGCCATCGGCCAATCCAGCTCCCTCTGCTTTCCTGCAGCTCACAGCGGAGGCCGATGACCTGGCCACCTTCAGTTCAAAAGCAGAAGCGAGTGATGAGAAACCAAAGCAGGCTGACCCTCCCAGTGCACAGGCGAACCAAACCCAAGAAAAGCAAGGACAACCAAAGCCAGAGCTGCAGCAGCAAGACCAGCCGGAGCAGAAGATGAATGCACCCCAGCCAAAGCTCCCACAGCTGGCTGCCCCGCCCTCCCTGCCACAGCCGCCTCCACAAGCGCCCCCGCCCCAGTGTCCCCTGCCCCAGTCGAGCCCGAGTCCTTCCCAGCTCTCCCACCTGCCCCTCAAGCCCCTCCACACGTCAACCCCTCAACAGCTGGCAAACCTACCTCCTCAGCTAATCCCCTACCAGTGCGACCAGTGCAAGCTGGCCTTCCCATCATTCGAGCACTGGCAGGAGCATCAGCAGCTTCACTTCCTGAGTGCGCAGAACCAGTTCATCCACCCCCAGTTTTTGGACAGGTCACTGGACATGCCTTTCATGCTGTTTGATCCCAGTAACCCACTCCTGACCAGCCAACTGCTCTCGGGGGCCATTCCTCAGATCCCCGCCAGCTCGGCCACTTCTCCTTCAACGCCAACCTCCACCATGAACACTCTGAAGAGGAAGCTGGAGGAAAAGGCCAGCGGGAGCCCTGGCGAAAATGACAGTGGGACGGGAGGGGAGGAGCCACAGAGGGACAAGCGTTTGAGGACCACCATCACACCGGAACAACTGGAGATTCTTTACCAGAAGTACCTGCTGGACTCGAATCCAACTCGGAAGATGTTGGACCACATCGCGCACGAGGTGGGCTTGAAGAAACGCGTGGTGCAGGTCTGGTTCCAGAACACCCGAGCTCGGGAAAGGAAGGGACAGTTCCGGGCTGTGGGCCCAGCCCAGGCCCACAGACGATGCCCTTTTTGCAGAGCCCTCTTCAAAGCCAAGACTGCCCTCGAGGCTCATATCCGGTCCCGCCACTGGCATGAAGCCAAGAGAGCTGGCTACAACCTAACTCTGTCGGCAATGCTCTTAGACTGTGACGGGGGACTCCAGATGAAAGGAGATATTTTTGATGGAACTAGCTTTTCCCACCTCCCCCCAAGCAGTAGTGATGGTCAGGGTGTCCCCCTCTCACCTGTGAGCAAAACCATGGAGCTGTCCCCCAGAACTCTTCTCAGCCCTTCCTCCATCAAGGTGGAAGGGATTGAAGACTTTGAAAGCCCCTCCATGTCCTCGGTTAATCTAAACTTTGACCAAACAAAGCTGGACAACGATGACTGTTCCTCTGTCAACACAGCAATCACGGACACCACGACAGGAGACGAGGGCAATGCAGACAATGATAGTGCGACGGGAATAGCAACTGAAGCCAAATCATCCTCTGCACCCAGCGAGGGGTTGACCAAAGCAGCCATGATGGCAATGTCCGAGTACGAAGATCGGTTGTCATCTGGTCTGGTCAGCCCAGCCCCGAGCTTTTATAGCAAGGAGTATGACAACGAAGGTACAGTGGACTACAGTGAAACCTCAAGCCTCGCGGACCCCTGCTCCCCAAGTCCTGGTGTGAGTGGTTCCGCAGGCAAATCTGGTGACAGTGGGGATCGGCCTGGGCAGAAACGTTTTCGCACTCAAATGACCAATTTGCAGCTGAAGGTCCTCAAGTCATGCTTTAATGACTATAGGACGCCCACTATGCTAGAGTGTGAGGTCCTGGGCAATGACATTGGACTGCCAAAGAGAGTCGTTCAGGTCTGGTTCCAGAACGCCCGGGCAAAAGAAAAGAAGTCCAAGTTAAGCATGGCCAAGCATTTTGGGATAAACCAAACAAGTTACGAGGGACCCAAAACAGAGTGCACTTTGTGTGGCATCAAGTACAGCGCTCGGCTGTCTGTACGTGACCATATCTTTTCCCAACAGCACATCTCCAAAGTCAAAGACACCATTGGAAGCCAGCTGGACAAGGAGAAGGAATATTTTGACCCAGCCACTGTACGGCAGTTGATGGCTCAACAAGAGCTGGACCGGATTAAAAAGGCCAATGAGGTCCTTGGACTGGCAGCTCAGCAGCAAGGGATGTTTGACAACGCCCCTCTCCAGGCTCTTAACCTTCCTACAGCGTATCCAGCGCTCCAGGGCATTCCTCCCGTGTTGCTCCCCGGCCTCAACAGCCCCTCCTTGCCAGGCTTTACTCCATCCAACACAGGTGGGTTCTGTTCTAGGTGATTCTTTCCAGCATTAAAGCTCAGTTAGTGTTTTGCTATGTGGTGACCACCCAAACCCTCTTGAGTGCTGAGCAAGCAGGCAGCTTCCATCTCTGCTGCTTTGAAAGCAGCAAGAATCTAGTTCCCTGTGATGCACCTCCCCAGGGCCAGTGTGGACGTGGGTTCTTGGCCTTTCCAGTCCAGTCTAGGTATGGGAGCTCCTGGTTGGAGCATTCTCCTCTGAAACCACTCTTATGCTGTAGGTTCAGCAACACAACCAGAATGTGTGCTATAGGGAAGAACTTGACACACTGATTCCTAAGGGATTTTCAAGAGGTTTCCATCATAGATCCTTCCATTTGGGTCTATGAAATGCCAATCTCATCTAGGTATTTGTTGCAAATATAAGACAACTGAATGTCCTAGCTAATTCTAGATGGTACTCTATGGAAACTGGCCCAGGAGAATTTAAATCAGCTCTTCGCCCTCACCTAGGGTCCCTGCCATCTGTTGTACAGAACTGCTGTGGTAGATCTGCTCTCAGGAAGAAGCAGCTCTTCTGTGGTGGCTCCTTACTCTTGGGGTTCTCTTCTAGCCAGAAAAACAGTAGTTTCTGCTAGTTTCTAAAGAGATCGCCTTTCTACTTGAATGCACTGACCAGGAATCTTGTACTCGCCACTGTCGTTCTTAGTTTCGACATGCTTGTGTTAGTCTTCCAGACAGATGTACTAATTCGCACTTTAGACATCCTCAGTCACCCCTTCATTTCCCTTTGCCCATCTCCCTTTCCCACCTCCCCACCTGTTTACAGTCATAAATACCTGCTTTTATAGTCTCAACAGAAAATTTGCAGTTCTTCCTACATACCTCTCTTATTTGTCCTCCTCTGTCCTTACCTATCTTCTCTAGATCCAGCCATCTTTTCTGAATTGGACCTTCCCCTCCAGGGTCCTGTGAGGATTTGGCACAAGTCAGCAAAGCCCCACCCCATGCCCCATGCCCTGTAGAAAACAGCCCATGCTGACCAGTGCATGCTCAACCAAGGAGAGCCCCTCGGAGCGCCTTCTTGTCTTCAGAATGTGCCCCTGTTCCCAGGGGTTAACACTGTTCTGCCACCTCCCAAAGCAGCCCTAGTTTGAATAAACTCCAAGTTTTACCAAGGTTGGCCATTTTTACCAGGACAAAAGAGTACTGAATTCCTGGTCCCAGTTTATTATCCAAAGAGAACAAGAAAAGAAAGCAGACACAGCAGTCGTTGCACGTATGTGTTGGCAAGTAACACCACAGAATGATGCTAGGCCTGCTGGACCGGAGCAGGAAACAAGCTATGGAAAGTGCCAGGCACTGAGTTATCGCTGTGGCCCAGGGGCTTGGGAAGGCCCAACCTATCTTAATAATGTGAAAAAAGTAGAACCAGAATGTCTGATGTATTCCCCTTGTTTTACAGATGAGAAAACTGAGGCCCAGAGAGGTCAAGACCATTCAGCAAGCTAGGGTAGGAGCCAGAGCTCCCACCCAGGCCTCCGGGCTCCCAGTGCTATGTGCTCCTTCCACAACACCCAATATGAGCCAGTCAGTCAACAGGTATACGTCTAGTGCTACTTAGGTTCTGACCGCTTGAGTGGACAAGATAGAAAGGCTATGCTCTTCATCAGTCAAGGTAGCCAGATGTGCCCCATTTGCCAGCACCTGATCCTACTGCAGCTCAGGAGCACTGATCTGGAGTGGGAGGGAAGGAACTTGTGTTTGTTAACCATTTATTGTGTGTCAGGCCCAACGCTGAGCTCTTTGTCCATGACCTTTCATTTGATCCCTACAACCATCTGTCATGGAAATCTGGGGTTCCAAGAGGTCAGTTAGTGGATCCAAGGTTGCACAGCCAGTGTGAGTCAGCCATACTCCACCCAGGGTCAGTCTGACTCTAGAGGTGCATGACTGAGACTTGGGGGGATGAAATATCTGGCTTGGTTCTGATCTTCCGGAAAACTGGGTCACAGAATTATTGTGAGTGCATTGAGCTACTGTGTCTACTAGTGTGGCTAGTACAAGCCTGGTGAATGGCATGGCTTCCAGATATGTTTACAATTTGAATCTCCCTGGTAGACCCCTGGTTGAACATGTATGAAGTCAATTGAAGGCCTCCTGACCTGAATCTTTCCCGGATCTGACTCTGGGAATGGGGGAATCTGCAGACATTCCCTCCTTGCCCCACAGATCTTTAGGCTCTGGCTTCAAACCTGAAACATGGAGCAGGCCCATTGCCTAGTGGTAGACAGAAAGAGGCTTGTTCCAGATACAGAATTCATAATCCATTCTGTCTCTGCCTCATTTATGCCAGTTTAACCATTGAGCATTTGAATGTTTTTTGGTACGATCAGTCAGTCACTTCTCTGGTTCCAGTTGCTTATATGCACTGAGGAAACTGGATGAGTTACTCTCAGCCTCCCCTTTCTGCTGTTCTGGAAGAGTCCATCATGTGACGCTGGGGGAAGCTTCCTTCTGCTATCCAACATTAGCAGATGTTTTCCTGGGTCTGGCAACTCGAAGCAACCTTATTTTCATCTGAAATGTAAGGGTGTGATAGTCAAGGGAGTGTTTTACCACCCTTGCTGGACATCGCTATAGCCTTCACCCAGGTGTGGGCTCTCTGTGGTTTCCGTTTTGTCTTTTTTGTCATGCTGTGGAACTCCTGCCCCAGCTTCCTGGCAGGTGGTCCTGATGAAATATTAATGGGCTATAAGATTTTTTAATTTTACGTTCTGGTGTAAAATTCTAGATTTTTAAATTTTACATTCTGGTGTAAAATTCTGGATTCTTTGTGAAAAATCCCTGAAGGGACCTGTGCTGCGCAGCGGCTCAGATATGGATATGGAGAGCTCTGAGGGCCACTGCCTGTGCGCTCTAGACTCCCCAGCCTTCCTGCTCAGCGTTTCCTCATCCAGCACGCTGTCCTTCCTTACCACCTGCTCTTTGAGCATGCCTGAAGCTTGGTATAGCCACAGCACCCTCATCCCATCACCCTGGAACCAAACACACCCTGCAGGTGATAGGTTTGTGCGGAGGAGGACTGAGGCCCTGGGCTGGGTGAAGGCTTTGGAGAGCATAGGTTGGTTAGGCCTGAGCATGACTGAAGGTGGGGCCCTGCTCCATGAGGGCCTGCCAGCATGGTCAGAGGCCTCTGGGACCCATAACCAGTAGTCAGGTGTTGGCTGGGATGTCTTGGGAACTGACAATGTCAGTATATTCCACTCTTCTGTTTCCGATGCTGCTTTTCTCCTCTTTCTGTGACTGGTTCCTTAAGCATCTGAAACCCTCCTGACCTCCTTCACAGGGGCAGGAAGAGGTGGTAGTCTTATTCAACAGACTTGGGGCACAGCAGCAAAGCCAAGGCACCGGAGCAGTTTTCCCTGAGTGGGTTGTGTGTTTATTTCTTCCCAGGCCCATCCTCCACACTTTCCCATCGTCCCCTCCTCTGGCCTCCTAAAGCACCCATTCATTTGCAGCAATGGAGTCAGAGAGGAAGAATATGTATAGAGCCTGTTCTGTTTGCTTGGGGCCTTGGGGCCTTGCCAGGATTCTTGCTTTGGCTCTCTCCTCCAGACAACTTCTGGTGGAGCCTCGTGGCTGTACTATTTCTGTAGTGCTTTGATGAAGGCCTTTGGTTCAAATGAGCCCTAGCTGGAAACAGCTCATTTTGGGGCCTCCAGACTAATTGCACTGCGTAGAGTGAGTGGTACCTGGGAGTGCATGGCAAGGACAGTGTCAGCTAGCAGGTGTGGCACGTCAGGTAGGAAGGCGTTGGAGGTCATTTAGCTGAAAGGGGAAGGATGGGAGCTGACCCAGGACTGGGTCCTGATCAGAATGCTCCGCTATCCAGTCCCGAGCCTGGTGGGATGCTTCTGTTGAAAATGTTGGTTTTGAGAGGATCTTTCAGGTTGAAACCTTGACATCTAAGACTGTGCCAGTGACACAGGTAAAATGTCTTGAGCCTCAGCCTCGCCACCGTGGACTAACTGTTGATTTCTCTTCCTGTCTCCGTTCCTTTTAGCTTTAACGTCTCCTAAACCGAACTTGATGGGTCTGCCCAGCACAACAGTTCCTTCCCCTGGCCTCCCCACATCTGGATTACCAAATAAACCGTCCTCAGCATCGCTGAGCTCCCCGACCCCAGCACAAGCCACCATGGCAATGGCCCCTCAGCAACCCCCCCAACCCCAGCAGCAGCAGCAGCAGCAGCAGCCACAGGTGCAGCAGCCTCCCCCGCCGCCAGCAGCCCAGCTGCCCCCCACCCCACAGCTCCCACCGCAGCAGCAACGCAAGGACAAAGACAGCGAGAAAGGAAAGGAGAAGGAGAAGGCACACAAAGGGAAAGGTGAACCCCTGCCTGTCCCCAAGAAGGAGAAAGGAGAGGCGCCCGCGGCGGCTGCAGCCACGCTCTCGGCCCCGCTGCCCGCCATGGAGTATGCAGTGGACCCTGCTCAGCTGCAGGCCCTGCAGGCAGCCTTGACTTCAGACCCCACAGCATTGCTCACGAGCCAGTTCCTTCCTTACTTTGTACCAGGCTTTTCTCCTTATTACGCCCCCCAGATCCCTGGCGCCCTGCAGAGCGGGTACCTGCAGCCTATGTACGGCATGGAAGGCCTGTTCCCCTACAGCCCTGCACTGTCGCAGGCCCTGATGGGGCTGTCTCCGGGCTCCCTACTGCAGCAGTACCAGCAATACCAGCAGAGTCTGCAGGAGGCGATCCAGCAGCAGCAGCAGCGGCAACTGCAGCAGCAGCAGCAGCAGCAGCAGAAAGTGCAGCAGCAGCAGCAGCAGCAGCAGCCGCCGCCCAAAGCAAGCCAAACCCCAGTCCCCCAGGGGGCTGCCTCCCCAGACAAAGACCCTGCCAAAGAATCCCCCAAACCAGAAGAGCAGAAAAACGCCCCCCGCGAGGTGTCCCCCCTCCTGCCGAAACCCCCCGAAGAGCCAGAAGCAGAAAGCAAAAGTGCGGACTCCCTCTCCGACCCCTTCATCGTTCCAAAGGTGCAGTACAAGTTGGTCTGCCGCAAGTGCCAGGCGGGCTTCGGCGACGAGGAGGCGGCGAGGAGCCACCTGAAGTCCCTCTGCTTCTTCGGCCAGTCTGTGGTGAACCTGCAAGAGATGGTGCTTCACGTCCCCACCGGGAGCGGTGGCGGTGGCGGCGGCGGCGGTGGCGGCGGCGGCGGCTCGTACCACTGCCTGGCGTGCGAGAGCGCGCTGTGTGGGGAGGAAGCTCTGAGTCAGCATCTCGAGTCGGCCTTGCACAAACACAGAACAATCACGAGAGCAGCGAGAAACGCCAAAGAGCACCCTAGTTTATTACCTCACTCTGCCTGCTTCCCCGATCCTAGCACCGCATCTACCTCGCAGTCTGCCGCCCACTCAAACGACAGCCCCCCGCCCCCGCCGGCGCCCGCGCCCCCGCCCGCTTCGCCCCACGCGCCCAGGAAGGCCTGGCCGCCGGGGGCCGCCCGGGGCCCGGCCGCGAAGCCGCCCTCCTTCCCTTCTCTCTCCTCATCTTCAACGGTTACCTCAAGTTCATGCAGCACCTCAGGGGTTCAGCCCTCGATGCCAACAGACGACTATTCGGAGGAGTCTGACACGGATCTCAGCCAAAAGTCCGACGGACCGGCGAGCCCGGTGGAGGGTCCCAAAGACCCCAGCTGCCCCAAGGACAGTGGTCTGACCAGTGTAGGAACGGACACCTTCAGATTGTAAGCTTTGAAGATGAACAATACAAACAAATGAATTTAAATAAAAAAAATTAATAACAAACCAATTTCAAAAATAGACTGACTGCAATTCCAAAGCTTCTAACCAAAAAAACAAAAAAACAAAAAAACACACAAAAAAAAAACAAAAAAAAAGGAAAAAAAGAAAAAGCGTGGGTTGTTTTCCCATATACCTATCTATGCCGGTGATTTTACATTCTCGTCTTTTTTTTTTTTTTCTTTTCATATTAAAAAAAAAATGAAAACAAAAAAACCCCTCACCCTGTTACATTGTGTCCTTTTGAAGGTACTATTGGTCTGGGAAACAGAAGTCCACAGGGCCTCCCCCATGTCTTCGGAGCTTAAACCCCTTGTATATTTGCCCCTTTTCAATAAACGCCCACCTTGATAGCACAGAGGAGCCCGGCATGCACTGTATGGGAAAGCAGTCCACCTCGTTGCAGTTTTAAATTTCTTGCTATCTTAGCATTCAGATACCAATGGCTTGCTAAAAGAAAAAAAGAAATGTAATGTCTTTTTATTCTCAGGTCAATCGCTCACACTTTGTTCTGTTTTCAGAATCATTGTTTTATATATATTATTTTTTCAGTTATTTTTTTTTTTTTTTGGGTTCCAGAAAAGATTTTTTTTTATTTTGTTTTGTTTTGTTAATTTAAAAAAAAAAAAACGGGCAGAAAGTATTCGAGAAAAAAACAATGTGAACTGCTTTAGCTTTCTGGGGATTTTTAAGGATACCTTTTCTGCTGAAGCCAATTTCAAGGGGAAAAGTTAAGCACTCCCACTTTCAAGAAAAAAAAAAAAAAAAAACAAACCCACACACACAAAGAGTGTTGAGGACTTGTAGCTTAAAAAAATAAGTTTTAAAAAACTGACTTTCTGTATTTATGATAGATATGACCATTTTTGGTGTTGAGTAGATTGTTGCATTGGAAATGAACTGAAGCAGTATGGTAGATTTAAAAAGGAAAAACCTTTTGTGTACATTTAGCTTTTTGTATGGTCCAGCTGACAGCTCCTCATTTGATGTCGTCTTGTTCATCCCTAGCAGATAGATTACAATCCGTTGATTCGCTTAAACTTTTCTCCCCTCTGTCCCTAAACTCCACTTTCTCTTTCCTCCTCCCAACTCCCATCCCATAATCTCCCACGTAAGGTAGCTGCCTTCATTTCTTAGAGGGTAGCTGCAGAATTATTTTATAAAACTAAAGAAAGAATTTCAAAGGATTCTAGGGTTCATTAGGATCCTCACAGATTATTTTTGGTTGGGGAGTTGAAACTTTTTAAAGGCATATAATTCTAGTTACCTTTGTAGCCTTGTAAATTTATTTTTTATTTATCCTCCCTTTGGCTTTACTCTGTGCCCCCTTCTTTTCCTCCTTGTTTTGGTAGATGCTTCAAATATTCTTTTCCTAAACTAAAGCATTTGTTTCAGTTGGTGTAATTGGGTTGTGTACTTTTCTTTATATATATATATATATATATATATATATATAAAAAAGTTTTGGTTAGGGGTTTGGTTTTTGGTTTTGTATTTGTGTTTTTTCTTTCCTCTCTCAGAAAAAGAAATTTCATGCTTTAAATAAAATCCAAAGACACACCCTTTCACTGCTGATGCAGAAAAAAAGGGAAAGGGTTCTTGTTACTTGAGAATTTGTTTCTGATTTAAACAAACAAGACTTAGTTTAATAAAAGAAAGAGTAAAACAAAAGATTCCCAGGTTGTTATGTGCTTCTTCTGCAAGCAGAGAGGCAACTGTCATTGACAATTCCACATACCAAAAGACACATTTTTTACTTCAAAGTTTTGTCCTTGTGTTAGGCAGTCTGAGCGGCGAATGTTCCAGAGCGCAGCCAACAAAGAAGCAGATAGCAATGTACAGTGAGCAGAAGAGGAAACCGTATGTGAGGCACTTGTGTTTACGTTAGTGTCCATACTCTTGTAACACAACACAACGCTACACACCCCCTTTTTTAATCTTAAAACGGTCTGAACTTTGAAAGGAAAACTTCGTGCTGCTAAAAATGTAGATTTTGGAGACAAGTAGATGCTTTGCTGTTTCACTTTCATAGCCAAACACCAACAGACACAATCTCCCCTTGCCCCAAAAGTGTGAATCCTTTTCCCCTTCATTCTCTTTATGTTTCAAAAGGGAACTTTGAAGACTGTGAATACAGGTTCCATTGGTCACCTTCAGGCTTCTTTCCCCAGTGCTGAAGCCACTCATCGACTTTGCAAAAGACTGGAGCATTCCAAGATCTGAAAATGGATTTCTTTTTTTCTTTTTTCTTTTTTTTTTTTTCCTTTTTTAGCCGGGACTATTTTTATGAATTTGTTTTTAGTTAATGAAAGAGTAGATCTGAACTGTTGTACATATTCCTACCTAGGCTGATACACAGTGCAAATTCCTTTTTAATTTTTTTTAAGTAGAAATTCTAAAGAATACCATCGTAACTATTCATATCAGTATCCAGTTGTAGCATAAGGTGTCAAAAACAAGTATGCAAAACATTTACTGTTTTAACAAGCTATTTCCTTTTAACAAGAATTCTTGTATTTCTCCCTGTGTTTGAGATGAACATTTTTAAATTTTAAAGTTGTACAGTTTTTTTGTTGTTTTCCATTATTTTATCTTGTTTGTAACTCTATGAAATATATATATATATATTTTTTGCCATTTAACTGTTGTATGTTACTCTGTGTCTGTATCATAGAAAAAAATTGTTTTCGTTTTTGGTTCTCTGTGTGACACCAGTTAACAATTTAACACTAGCTTTACCTGTCAAATTCTGCTAGGTTTTCTCTAAAAACTGTTTTTAAAAGTGATATTGCTTGGTAATAGTGCAATTTCTGTCCCTTTCCCTCCCCCCTCAACTTTAGGTTCCTTTGTGATTTTGCTACCCCTTCCCTAATGGTTTAATTTTGGGTGGTTTTTGTTTTTTGGTTTTGGGGGGTTTTTTTGCTACTATGCCATCCTCCCTCTGTGAGGCAGAGTGACTGTCAGTGTTTCGTTATCCATGCCTTGACCTGTGGGTGTGTTTGGCAACAATAGGTGGCTGGGTGGATTGGCTAAGCACGCTTCCACCCACCAGTGTCCCTCTGAGGGGTATGCGATTGCTCCAGCCTGGAGTGGGTTGCACACTTAATGCTTTCCTCTACAACTGTACCGCCCACGTGTATGTTCATTCAAAAAAGAAGTAATTCTCAGCACTAACCCAGAAGTAGCAAAGCAGTCAATGAGGGTGCAAAGTCGAAGTCAAACCTGAGCTGGTCCCATGTTTGTGGAGGGTACGTCCACAGTGGCTGTGACCCGCAGCATTTACAAAGCAGGAATTCACTCCAACGCTCAGCTGTGCGGCTCCATCTCGCTGGGGGAGTCTGTTCCCGTCTGCTGTGTAGTGGGGAGCTGCGTAGGATATCTGAACTCACTTTTTGAATTAGTTCGTAACCTCCATTGGCACTTCACTTTTTGGTTGTTGGTGGTTGTTTTTTGTTTGTTTGCTCGTTTGTTTTTGTTGTCTGTTTTTGGTTTTTCTCAAATACTCCACAGTGTGGGTTGGTGCCAGACCCGTTGGGTCATAGCACCAGCTCTTGATGCACAGAATGGGAGTGATTTTATCCATCCTTTCTCCATCCTTCCAAAAAAGAAACTTAAAAAGGAAAACACACACACACACACACACACACACACACACGAGTTAATACGTCTAGGAAGTTTTTTTTTTTTTTTTTAATTAAATGCTATTTAAAGAGATGAATGTGGCCAAAGTTTTACACAATTGAAAATAAAGTAAAACAGACGGCATGTGTAAACCTGAGTTTTTCAGGCATGGCAGGAAGTTGCAGGAGAGAGAGGCAGTGACCCAAGCCAGTGCACTTGATGTTCATGGACATATATTTTTTTTAAATAATAAATTAAATTAAAACATTTTAAATAGAAGCATAAATTGAGTTGGTTGTTTGTTGGCGCTGAGAAACTGCCCACTGTGAAACAAAGCTTTGACTAGTTTTTTTGTTTGTTTACTTTCTTCGGGGGGAGGGGGGCAAGTTCGGGTAGGAAAGAAAGCATAAATGAACGTGACCCTGAGGTGAAGAGGTATATGAACAGCCTTTGCAATGTACAAAAAAACAAAAACAAAACAAAACAAAAAAAAACAAAAAAAAAATAGAGCAAGTGAAACCAAAAATGATGTTCTTGGTGTTTTTCTATAATGTAGTCTTGTTAGCTTTTTTGTTACTGTAACAATGCTGATCTTGAACTGTACCAAAATACATGGAGACTAACAAACAGAACCACATGGAACTTTCAAACTGAAAAAAAGAAATTTGTCACAAAAACTTTGTTGTCATAGTTAAGTTGATTGTAGATGGTAATTGAATATACTCCTTTGAAAATATTTCATCAAGTATGTTTCCTGCTCATTGTGATACATTAAAAAAATATGAGCAAAAGTTCTTGTCTCTGTTCCCAGATTGTGTGTGTGCGTGTGTGTACAGGGGAGGAGGAGGGCGGCAGCTGGTGGTGTGTAAATTTGAACAATATCTTGAGGTTGTACGTGCAGGGAGTACTGAGGTTACACAAGGATGTACACGAACTTTGTGTTCTGCTTTGTTTTGCATCTCCTAGCACTCAAAGTGCCACAAGTTTGGGCCATCAAACTTTTTCATTGGTGGTATAAGACTGACCTCTTAGAGAATGAAGGGGTCTCACTGTGTGTGCCCAAGCTGGCCTTGAACTAGAGATCCTCCTGCCTCAGCCTCCCCAGTCAATGGGATTACAGGGGTGCATCACCATGCCCAACTCAACTATAAATTCAAATGTTTATATGAAAATTTTTTGCGTTGGGCACAACTGTAAGCATAGAGGTTTTGCTGGTGGCCAGGAGAGAGGTAGGTTCAACTTTGCTGAATTTTTTTTGTCCCTGTATTTGTGATTATTTCATATCCTGGGTGGAAGAGATGGACCAAGATGATTTAATCTCACTTTGACCCTCATATTAAGCTGGGAACTGGATCTAGTGTTTGTAGCTCAAGGATGCAAACAGTAAGTTAAACTAAGGGGATGATTGACTATATTTGCCTGATCTACCAAAGGGCTTTTCTAAACCTCTTTTAGAGCAGAATTTGAGACAGGCATAGTCTGGACAACAGCGATAGCGTCAGTAATTCCTGTTTGCAAGAGACAATTCAGTCTTACTATTAAAAACAAAAACACCTCTTAGAATGGAAAATGTCTTTAATTCATTCATGAGTCACATCCAAGATGGCGCCCAAAGTCCTTTCATTCATCTCTAATTTATCACCACAACTAAAAAGGAATTTGCAAAACTCTAGCTGCTGGGCTCGAAAGGCATCATAGGCTGGCTGTGTCCCTGCAAGGTGTGTAGCATCTGCCTTTGATCAACAGGGATCATTTATTTGCCAAGAGTTAACTCTGAAACTCTTTTCTATTGGCCCAGATAACCATTGCCAACCAAGTATTTCTTCTTAGTTCCTGCAGCAGATACTCGAGAACAAGCAGTGACTATTCCCTCCAACTCTCCGAGTTCTACAACTGGCATGAGCATCCCTGATGGTCAGAGAGGAAGGCTGGTTCTCTGGCCAGTGCTGCTGCCTCTGTGTCCAACAGGTACTGTCACCATCTCTGACCAGGCATTGGACCTTTCTTTTGAATGTTCCTGAAGAAACAGTTGCCTTCTGTCTCAGGATGTCTTCTTGGTCCACAGTCACTGATTTCTCTCCCCTCCCACGAAAAGGCACAATGTAAGAATGGTTCAGAACCAAAGCCACATCTGCCTTTCTAAGTTATAATTATGTTAGGATCACGTTGAGATGTTTTAAATGGAACCAGTTTTGCAGAGAAGTTTTCCTCCCTCGGCTCTTTGGGGGAAGGTACTTACAATTCAAATTCTTCTACCAATAAATTTTCAACAAGAAAATAATTCAAAAACTTAGTAGACCCTTTGCATCAGGGAATCTCTATGTGCCTAAATTACACTGAGAGAGGATTGAGTCAGAAAACTGAAGCTCTTTCTGGGAGGCTTTTTCTTTTAGTGGAAAAGAAGTCTTCCAATCTGGCTCCAATACCATGCTCATAATCTCCTTGGAATTAATAGCCCCCCTCCCTCAGAAAATGTGAAATGGCAACACCTTAAAATGGCTGCTACATGTTAGGTAGCTGTTTCTAATCTTGCTTGAAAGAAATGTCTGCAGCCCCTAGTCCCTGCTACAGACTAATGACCTTCCAAATCTCACTTTTAACAAGTTAAAACTCAGGATTACAAGAACACAAGCAGGACAGATGTGCGTGCACGGCCTCCACATGACCACTGGGCGTGGGCCAGCCAAGGCTCTGGTAGCACTGGTGAAGAAACAGTGCTCTCGAGACCATTAAAATAGGAGGCGTTTTCCATTATTCTTTATTTCATGATGAAGGTGGGATTTCCCTTCTCCTTTCCTTCCTCTTGTATTCCTTTCTTTTCTGTCTTTTTTAAGCTAGAGGTATATGGTTTTAGGAAGACTTAGTTGACTTGGGTTCCTCTGAATCTGTCATCTTGAGTTTTTTAATTACAGACAACAAAATGAATTTTTTTTGTCCCTTTATTTGTGATTATTTCATATCCTGGGTGGAAGAGATGGACCAAGACGATTGAATCTCACTTTGACTCTCATATTAAGCTGGGAATTAAAGCATGCAGAGGAGCTGTTTTACTCTTGGGCGAAGATGGCAAGAAGCAACTGGGAAGAGCTGCGAGTGAGAAGGGCCTGAACAAACAGCCCAAGGCCTTCAGCACTCGCTCCTTCCGCTCAGTGAGCCACCTTCCCCAAGCCCTCTTCCCACCGTTCCGTCCAGCCCCTCTGACACCTTCTACTTGGATGACACTTGTAAAAGTGTTTTGTAAGGCTAGATACTTCTTCGCTTACTCCTCAAATGGCCTGTGAGGTTGGAAAGTGGGTGATGTTTACCCCCCAGCGTTCAGAATGAGATGAGTGAGGCACAGGGACACCAACCTCATGTCCAACCTGTCCAGCGTTCCTCCTGTCCATCCCACTAGTTCTTGAGACATTAGAGAAGGGCAGGTGAGAGTAGGCTCCAAGGTCAGTTTGGCAGAGTTCAAATTCTGGCTCCATCTTTGTGACCTTGACTGAGTTTCTTATTCCCATTATAAGATGAAGTGAAGTATCAGCTTCATGGTTTATTGTTGTGGCAGCACATCCCAGTCCCCACCGCAGGTTCAAAACCTACTGCTGCTACTGTGAACTCTCAGTGTGAACCCTTCACTCTGTGTTCTGTGAACCCTTTTGCACACCAGAGGATGCAGAGATCTTTCGGCAGTTTCCTGCTCATGACTTGTGCAAGAGTTCAGGGCGTGTGTTTGGATCTCAGTGTTTTAATGCCCAGTCTCTACGGATTAATTTGGTCATGAGCACGTGCAGGCTGCTTGTCAGTAGGCCTGCATCTGCCTCCTCATGCCTGGAAGGGGGAGCAGCTTGAGCGTGTGTGATTTCAGAGTACAGGGAATGGAGTAAGTGGGGACAGTTGTCCACTGCCTGTTTGGAGGTGTTCAGAAGCTCAAGTTAAGAGCTACATATCTGAAATGGGACTGTGGGAATGAATGAATGGCAGGGGAAACAGTAAAAGGGGTGGGGGGCACATGCCAGGCAATGTGCACGAGGACCTCTTCACCTCTAAACATGGAAAGAAGTTTTAAAAGTGCTACTACTGGTTGAGTAAGTTGCAAAGTGAGCAAATGGGAAAGGAGTAAAACAGAACAGGCTGGAGTAGAGTGTTTGCCCGTGGCCTTTGTATATAAGGACTCATCAGTGACTTGTGCCTTGGGAGGCTGGCTATGAATTTTGTTTATTTTAAACCAAACAATGATGACCTTGGCAATAAAGTTGCTAATATCGGTATCAGAGGACCAGTAAAGGGTATGGAGAAGGACTGGTGGGCAATATGCCTTTTCCCTGAGGATAACAACCATAAACGTAGCCTTGGATTATTTCCAGTAACATATATGATGGCATCCTTATTTTTCACATATTTTTTTCATTAGTTACTTTTAAGATTTTATTCCATTATCACTGGTTTTACCAGATCAGAATTTTATTAAGATGTGCCTTTCTATAGTTTTATTCATGTTTCGTGTGCTTCTGGGTCATTCAGTTTCCCAGACCTATGGGATGTGACTCTTGATTAATGGCAATTTTCAGCCATTATTTCTACAAATATGTTGTTTTCTGCCCCTCACGTCCCCCAGTCCCCTCACTCCCTCTAGGCACCAGCTCTATAGGTATTAGTCCACTTAAGGTAACTCATAGCTTATTAATGTTCTGGGTTTTTCATTTGTTTGGCATGTTTTGTTTTTCAGGGTTTTTTTTTTTTTTCTCCTCATGTGTTTCATGTTAAATAGTTTCCAATTCTGTCTTCAAGGTCACTGATCTTTTCTTCTAATCTGCCGTTAGTCCTACCCAGTGTATTTTTCATCCCAGACACTAAAGTTTGCGTTTCTGGAAGTTTAATTTTGGTTTTTATTTTAAAATATCTTCCATGTCTCTCCTTTTGAATGCATCATCCTCTACTTATTCTGTGTAACATCTGTGTAAGTTCTGAGTTGGTTGCAGTTGATTGGTTGCTCGTATTATGGGTTGTGTTTCCCTGCCTGTTTGCATACCTGATAAAATTTGATTGGTTACCAGACATTGTGACTTTTACCTTGTTTGGTGCTGAATATTTTTGTATTCCTATAAATTTCCTTAAGCTTTTTTTTTTGGATGCACTTATATTACTTGCAAATAGTTTGATCCCTTTGGGTCTTGTTGGACAGGACCAGTGTACTATTTAGTCTAGGGCTAATTATTCCTCAGTATAAGAAGAAGAATTATTCTGGGAACTCCATTCATTCTGTGAACTCTTCCCCACCCTTTGTGGGCATCCAGTACTGTAACCTCTTATCCTTTCGGGAAGTTCTTTCTTGGGTTTTTAAATAGTTTCCTCCCTTGTGTATACTTACTGGTTCTTTTCTGAATACTTGTGTGAGACCCTCTGAAGATCTCCAGCATTCTCCCTCTTCTGGTACTCTGGTCCTGCAAAGTCTAGCTGCTTTGGTCTCCCCAGACTGTTTTATCTCAGCTAAGGGAGTCTACATAGAGCCCTCTCCCTCTGTTTCAGCCTGGAAACTCTCAAGGCAGTAGAGTGGGATAATGGGAGAGCTCACCTTCTTTCTCATCTCTTGGGGATCAATATTATTCATGATATAATATCTAGTGCCTTGAAAATCATTCTTTCAGATACTCTGTCTCATGTTTTTAGTTGTTTCAGCTGGGAAGTTATGACTGGTCTTTATTACTCTATCTCAGCTGGAAGCAGAAGTCAAATTTACTTTTTAAATATATGTGGTAAGAGTCCTGCATACCTTTTCAAAGTACTGCCAACACTTATGAAGATGTCAATTAACACAGGAACTTGACTTCCCAGCAGATTTCTCTAGATATGATATGATGCTGATTAACCTCTTAAGATTAAGGGCTGGAGCTAATTCATCCTCTTGCTTACAGTGATCAGAGATGGAAGAGCAGGTAAACGGAGGAATAATTCTGCCCCCTTTCTGCCTTGCCACAATGCACATAGGACGGGAAAACCACTTCTTGGTTTTGGAGTTGTCAGCCAGCCTGCGGAAGCAGAGGTAGGACTGACACTAAAATACTGTTTTAATTCTTCCCTCTTAACTACCAGGGTTTTCGCTCTTCATAAAGTTATTCAAGCCTTTTTAGTTAAACCACTTCATTTCAATGTCTTCCTTCACAGAGATGATTTTTCAGATTAACTAAATGTGACTCAAGGAAATCCATTGATTTGAAAGTGTGGGTTTCCCTCTGAGATGAATTCATTGCACCGAGTAATAAAGAAGAATGATAGAAAATCCAGCCCCTGCAGATACTAATAATTTTTGCTAAACTTAAATCATGTCTTTTGTTTGTATGTTAATTCTGGAAAAATTTAGTTCATACTTACTTACATTGGGTGAGAGGAGGGATCAGATGAGTTTTGAGAAGAGGGAAATCCTAAAATAGTCAAGCTGAGAGAGGTCTCCTAAGACTGATGGAACCAGGAGGGATTCGCATACTCCAGTTGCAGGGGCTGAGGGGTAAGGCAAGGGGTCCCTGGGAGGATCTGAAAGGACTGGAATGAATATTCCTTTGAATTCCACAATAAGAAGAAACTGCAGACAAGAGGATTCAAATCAGTAAAACAGGGACAATAGACACCAAAGAAGAAGACAGAGGGTACATGTGACCCAGATAAAACCAAGGCAGGAGATAGACCAGAAACTCTGAGTGAAAGGTGAAAGTCCATATTTTTTAACACTTCATGAAAACAACATGAAGTCACAGGAGTCACCAAAGCCATGAAGTTTAAAAAGTCCTCCAAAGTCATCCATTCATCCTGCAAGTTCAGGAAAACTAATTTCATGTTAAAATGGTCCATAGGAAAGGATTGTGGCCAAACTCCATAGAAAATTATTATTTGACAAATGATAAGGAGAAAGATTATATTTCTACAAATAATGAAAAAAAGACATACCCATAAAGTAAGTTATGTAGCCTAGTCTTTCAAAATAAGCCAAAAAAATTTAAAGTATAGAAGAACAGCACCAGAACTAGAAAAATATACAAGAATAATCGTTTTTCTTGAATACATCAAAAAGGTAAAGTTGGGTAACAATGAAGAAATTTGAATTCCAAAAATAGAGCACACCCTTCAAAGGAGGAAGGGGACTCAATGGCCTTGCCCTCAGCAGAGCACAGGAGAAAGACGTAGCCACTATAAAAGCCTCTAAGAAATCAGCTACAGATTTAACAAAAGACTAGCCAAGTGAGGCCTTGGGCATCAGCTGGGATTCCTGTGGTGGGACTGGGGGTGGGCTGGGGAGAGACAAGGTGGGTTTGACAGGCACTATGACTCTTTCCCACAGGCCTCTACGAGGTGCTCTAAATGGGCCATCAGCTGCTGCTGGGAAACAGGCACTGAGCACCACCAGCTTTCCTGGACCCTTCTTCCCTGCAAAGCAAAAGCATCAGATAGAGGGACAGCTAGCCCTCTTGCCCCCAGGTCACAGGTAAAAGATGCTTTGTGGCTTGGGGAGAGGGTAGAAGAAAGAAAGCTCTATAATTCTGGGGCAGGGGTAAGAAAAGGGCTTGGGCCCAAGACACTACACCAATACCCAGCAAGACATGTGCTCCCACTGAGGGAGGAATGGAAAACTTCCTAAGGCCAACTGCCCAGACGAGGTAGAGTCTGCTGCCTGGAGGAGAAGGAGGTTCAGGAGTGTTGACATGACCTCATCCCCAAGATCAAGGTACTTAGGGCCTACCCAAGGCTAAGGCTGGACCCAGACAACAGATAACCCCTCCTGGCTCCAATGATAAGCCCTGCACTAAATGAGAAATCCCTCTGACTCAAGCTTCCAACCTAAACATGGCAACAGCAGCTCACAGGGAAAGGAACGTGGAGTGTGTGTTGTAACTGAAGTCAACTCTAGATTGTGCCCATTTCCAGGAGTGTGTACCATCTTCCTCACTCCCTACTATTCTCCACACAATGTTACACACAGAAAAGTAGCGACCACTGTCATTACACCTGGAAGAACATAACAACTTATAAAGTTACCTTAACAACAACTTAACTAATTACATCTCGAGATGCAACTATCAGTTCCTACGGTGTTACAGGCTAGGCTATGGTTCCCCTCGAAACTCCCGTGTTAAAGTCCTATCTCCTGGGATATCACAATGTGGCTATATTTGGAGCTGGGGTCTTTAAAGAGGTAAAGTTCAATAAGGTCATCGGGGTGGACCCTAATTCAATAGGAGTTTTAAAAAGGGGAGAATGGGACATAAACACAGCCAGAAGACCATTTGAAGACAGTAGGTGACAACTATCTACAAGCCAAGGAGGGAGGTCCTTTTAAAGGGAGGGCGTGGTAGCAGACAACATTGTTGACATCTTGGTTTTAAACATCTGTCCTGCAAAACTATGAAGAAATTGATTTCTGTTGTGCAAGCCCAGCCTCCTGTGATATTTGTTTTGGGAGCCCTAGCAAACTAATAAAGAAGGTACATGAAGAATAAAGGAATACAATAAATTATATCACAGGGATGCAACAATTTAAAAGGTAGGCTCTGGGAAACTCTAGGTCAAGCAAACAGATTTCTTCATCAAATACACTAAGAAAAGTGAAAGAGTTGGAAAGGATAATCCCAGACATCAAAAATACCTAAACCCATACTAAGAAAACAATGGCAATATATTTGGATCCTGAATCAAGCTGTAATTTTTTAAAATGCTATGAAATGTGAGATAGTGGGAAATTTGATGACTAGGAATTTCATAATATTAAGAAACCATCACTGTATTTAACAACATTTTAAAAAGAAATCATCAGGGGCTGGGGTTGTAGCTCAGTGATACAGCACTTGCCTCACATGCACAAGGCACTAAGTTCCATCCTCAGTATCACATGAAGAAATGAAATAAAGGTAATATGTCCATCAACAATTAACAACAAAAAATTTTTAAAAATAGAAAGAAATCATCATTAATGGAAAGGTTGGTAAATTAACATCCAGGGCCTGCTACAAATGAAGATTCTTTTTTTTTTTTTTTTTTTCAGTGCTGGGGATTGAACCCATGGCCTTGTGCTTGCAAGGCAAGCACTTTACCAACTGAGCTATATCCCCAGTCCCCTACAAGTGAAGATTCTAACAGAAAAAATCCACACAAGAAACTAGGATCACAAGAGGCTACAACCTTCAGGTTACAGTATTCAATTGGTGGAATGACCCCCTCACAGGCTTACAGTCTGGGTTCAGATTCACCAGGAAGTCCTTGGAATACCAAACTGTAAGCTGGGTTTTCTGGACTGGCAGTAGCCAAGATTACTGACACAGTGAATGTACTTTTCTAGAAGAAAGTGCACTCATCATAAACCTAAAATGATCTCTACTTACAATTTCCAAGCACAATATTCTCATAAAGATAAACAAGGACACAAAGAATTTAAATTTCATAAGTGAGAAATGACAGAAAACAGAAACAGCCTCAATAATTTAGATAATGAAATGATCAAAGGCAGATCCCAAAACAACTATGCTGAATATGTTTGAAGAAATAAAGAAAGGCATGAAGATATCTTTGTTGGACAGATAGGTAACATAAAATTTAAAAAAATACAACTGAAATTAAGAACTCAACTTATTAATAGAAGATTGAACAGGCTGAAGAATTAGTGAATTAGAAAACAGATCAGCTTACCCAAAATTCAGAAAGAGAAAATACAGATGAAAGTGTGAAAGATAGAAAAGTGTACAGTGAGAAGATCTGACATGGTGTCTCATGAGGAGAGGAGAATATATTTAAGGAAATAGCAGTTGAGAATTTTCTAGAAAAAATGAAAGACACAAATCTACAGATTAAATGTCCAATGGACAGTAAAGGAAAATAAAAAGAAGAAATAACTATATATAACAGAATAAAAGTGCAGAAAACTAAGGGAAAAGTAGGCAAGAAATCAGACTTGAAGCCGGGCGTGGTGGCGCATGCCTGTAATCCAAGCCACTCGGGAGGCTGAGCCAGGAGGAACACGAGTTCAAAGCCAGCCTCAGCAACTTAGCGAGGCCCTAAGCAACTCAGTGAGACCCTGTCTCTAAATTAAAAAATACAAAATAGGGCTGGGGATGTGGTTCAGTGGCCAAGTACCCCTGAGTTCAATCCCCGGTTCAAAAAAAAAAAGAAATCAGACTTGTTATCATCAAAGGAAAAGACAATCAATTGATTATGCAGGGGCAACCATGGAAGCTAAAGACAGTAGAATGATATTTTCTATCTACTGGGGCAAAATACCAACATGGGATCCTTTATCAAAGAAAAATATAATTTAGAATGAAGGAAAAATGAAGACATTTTCAAATGAATGAAAAACAGTGTGCTGTCTATAGACTGACTAGAGAACATACTTCAGTTAGAAGGAAAATGATCCTAGGGAGATCTGCTACAAGAAAATATAAAAATTTTAAAATGCTAAAACTGTGCACAGACAAATCTAACTCTACAGGCAATATGAAACAAAAATGTGTAGTTTTAAAAATTTTAAATACACAGCATTGGCTTTTAGGTTAGGAGAGGATAAATGAAAATTAAAGTCTTTTAAAATCCTAAGATGCACTGGTGACCATTAGGCTTTTACAAGTTAATAAAGATGGTTTTAATTTCTTTAAGTTTTATGTGTTTGTACATTTGCATTCAATATTCGAAGTTACAAGGTGATGGAAGAGCTAAATATTCAATCAGTTCAATAAATGGTCATAAGCTGAGTATGCAGGCTACTGAAGAGGAGGATTCAGCATGCAGAAAAAAAAGATAAACATGAGTTTCTGATTTTCAAAACTTCATTAGGAAGCTAGAACATACCCACTAGTTGAACCTCAAGCTCACTCTTCTTTAACAGCAATTCAGAGCTTTGAGTACTAATGTTTTTACCTGCTCACTTTAAAACAGATTTATTGATGTATAATCCACATACAGTAAAGAGCATCCTTTTTAGGACAGTTCTGTGGGTTTGGCAAATACATACATTGTGTGATCACCACTGAAATCGGTATGTAGACCATTTCCATTATCACCAAAAAGCTCCCTTTTTTGCTAATCCCCTTCCAGTTCACAGCCCCGGCAACTGCTGATCTGTTTTCTTTCCCTATAGCTTTGCCTTTTAGGAAATATAATGTAAACAGAATTAAACTATTAAACTATGTAGCCTTTTTGCATTTGACTTCTTTCCCTAGACATAAGGCTTGGGAGATTCATTGATGTGGTTAAATGTATCTGTAGTTGCATTTTATAGCAGAATACTGTTTCAGCTATCCTTCAAGAGAGGAGAGATACTTGGGTTGTGGCCATTTTGGAGCAATTTTTAAATAAAGCTGTTATAAACATACATGTACAGATCTTTGTGTGAACATATGTTTTCATTTCTCTTGAATATAGGTATGAGATTGCAGGATCATTGGTAAATGTAACACACAACTTTATAAAAAGTTAGCTGTAGTGGGTAAACTCTAAGACAGCCCTAAATTATCCTAGCCTCCTGGAATTTATATGCCAATATTTTGTGTAATACTTTCCTCTTGAGCGTAACTTTCTTCTAACCAATAAAATACAGCAAAAGAATGAAATATCCCTTCCACGATTCCATCAGGTGAGCTGTAGCTTCCCCGTGCTAGTGGACTCTATTCTTCTTCAAGGCTGTGGTGAAGAGAGTTGAGTGGTGTGGTCCATGGGCAAGAAGCAGAGCAATCAGCAAGCAGCACTGGTACGAGTCTTTCAACTGGACGGCAGCAAGGAGCTTCCATAGCCATGTACATTTGAGAAAGGAGCCATCCCCTCTGTGCCTCAGGTGAGACCCTAAGTGTGACTAACACTTTGATTGCAGCCCTGTAGAGACTCTGAAGCAGAGGATGCAATAAAGTTCTGTCTAGATTCCTGACTCATAGAAACTGTAAGATAATAAATGCATGGTGTTTAAAACTGCTAAGTATAAACATATTTTAATGATATAGCAATTGATAATACGTTGTCAAATTGTCTCTAAAATGACTCTATGATTTCATGCTGCCACTAGCAATGCATGAGCATTCCAGTTGCATTCCACACCACTAGAGTTTAGTATTACCCACTTTCATAAATTAAAATGATGCTAAAAGATCTGTGCTGGTATTTCATTGTGATACTGATTTCTGTTTCCTTATGACTATTAACTTGAAGTTTTTAACTTGTCATCTTTTTTACTTATTAACACTGTATTTTAAAGAGTGGAAGTTTTCTATTTCAAGCACAGTCATCAATTTTTCTTTCATATATATATATTAATATCTATATATCCAGATAGATGGATGATAGATGATAGATAGATGATAGATAGAGATAGATGATAGATAGATAGATAGATTTTTTTGTTGATATACCTTTATTTTCTTTATTTATATGTGGTGCTGAGAATCAAACCCAGTGTCTCACACGTGCTAGGCAAATGCTGTATCACTGAGCCACAACCCCAGGCCCCAGTTTTTCTTTCATGGTAATTACTTTCTATGGCTTAACCAAGGAATCTGTGCTAATCTAAGGTCCCAAATATTTTCTCCTACCTTTTCTTCTGGAAATCTTAAAGTTTTAAGTTTTA
>JAJEJO010052698.1:0-104369 GCA_020662805.1 Glaucomys volans
AAAGAAGGAGATTGGGTCCCACAATCTGTTTTGAGGGCATGTCCCCTGTGACCTAAAGACAAGTCCACACTGGGGACCAAACCTTTAACAAATAGACTTGGGGTTTGTTCAATTTCAGGACAGTAGCACCATTCAACTAAAAAGCATTGTACACCACTTTTATGACTGACATGGGATTGTAAAAAATGCAAAAATGATTACTAAGTACTTAAATTGTTGATGAATTGGTAGATATTTTGACAGATGTACTCTCCTTGTTTTGCGTAAGATTTTTCCTCATAAATGGAACATGTGGGAAAATAAAGACAATATTCAAGCTTGGAAAATGTAATTTTATGTTGTTGAATTCTTGTCTAGCAAAATTTGAAATCATTTGGGTTTGTAAGACCAGTTTCTAGGGAGATCAAAACTCATTCTCTGTTCAAGGAGATCATGCCAATGTAAAAATACCATTTTTCATCCTTAAAAATGCTTGTATTCCTGTGTGTTGGCACTAAGAATATCAGTGAGGCTTTGCACAGTCAAAAATTAAAAGCATGAAGACGGTATGAAAATAAGTAAGCTGGCCAAGACTAACAGTGTTTTCCTTTTGGATGTTTTTATAAAGATGTTTTCCTTTCAATAGGCCTTTGAACATCTAGTATTTTGACTCTTTTCCTCTCTTTTAACTATAGGTAGATTACCAATTTCTGACAAATTTTTCTTTAAAATACCTTGTGCATCCCCTCTTAAGTTCATTCCCATCCTAAGCCATATAGTTCTGGATCTCTGCCTGTATTATTGTAAAATATGATCTCCTTGTCTCCAATAATTCTGACTCTTCTCTCTAGATTAGGTTTTGAAAATGATTTGATAATGTCAACCCCTTTAACAAAAACCATGCAGCGAGTCCACATTCCTTTCCTGATGAACTCCAAACACCTCAGCAGGAAATTCACACAACATGCACACACATGCACAGCTTTTCAAACTCTTCCATGTATGCCAGTCTTTATTTTATCCAGTCCACCTGTCTTCTCCTTAGAGTCCTCCATATTCCTTAAGATTTAGGAAATCTATTCTTCTCTGTTGCAATAAAATTTTGTTACTCTTAATAGCACTGAGGGTTTTTAGTTTTATTATATTATCTTGCATTCTGATTATTTATTCTGATTTTTTTTTCTTTTTTGAGTGTATAGTAATTTCACCTGGGAAGTAACTATTGTTGTATTGATTTTGCTTCCCTGTGAGATGTTCTTTGCAAACTTACTGCACTTTTATTTCATGATGTAGGGGATACAGTTGCTAGTATAGAACAGTGATAAGACATTAGCCAAACAATGTAAGAGAAATTGAAGTTGGTCAGATTGGTCTAAATCTATCTAAAATGATGGCCTTCTAAATGTCAGACCTCAACACAATTTACTCTCATAGAGTGATTTCTGTATTAATGTTCTATAACTGACTTCCCTGTAATTAACTTGTTCATTTTTTTCCAATAAAAGATGTGTTATGCACTGTTCTTGGTGCCACATATAAAATGGTGAACATCAGAGACCCTCTCACCTGCTCTGCCAGATCTTAGTTTCCAGTGGAGCAGAAAGACAATAATCCATAGAGGCCCAGTTGAATCCTATGGGGTGAAAAAGGCACTGCAAGAAGACATTGACTGAGGGGCTGAAAAGAGAGCAAGTGAGGGGAATGTAGGAGGAGATGAGGCTGGAGAGAGAGATGGAGGTGACAACTGGCCTGTGGTTAATCCCTGGCTTCTCATCACCCTCAGGGCACAGGGGAGCCAAATAGAGGCTTTAAGCAAGGGGAATGACATATGCAGAAAAAAGAAAATGTTAACTGGCAGCTAAGAACATAGGATTTGTAGTTGTTAAGCATTCACAATAAACACTTGGGAACATTTGATGTCATACAATTTGGTTTATATAAAGCATTTCAAATTATAATTGAAAAGCAACTTGTTTGTACTCACATTTGGAGACTGCATGATATGCCTGATAAAGGGTAATCCAAAGTTCTTTTATAAATAATCCATAAACTAAAATCTAGAAACGACCAAATGTTTTTAAACTAAAATGCTGGAACTGAAGAAGTGATCCAACTGTTTATGAAATGGTAATTTGATGTTGCTATGGATTCTTGAGCAATTTTACCCCTATGCCCCTGATTTGCTTCTAGCTTGGGTTAGAGATGGCTAGAAAGTGTTACCACCCGACAGCTGCTAACATATTTGAAGTTAAATCAATTCTCAGCTTCTAGAGCAGGTGTCCACGTGGTAAAGCCAACGTCCTAATTGCCACTAATTGATTTCTTCTTCAGCAAAGTTGGTAGGAAGGCCAAAGATCAAGTTGTTTAATCACATCAATAAGAAATGGAAAAGACCACTTAGATCCCCCTTCCTCTTTCTTTCCAACCAGGGCAAGTCTATTTACTATCTTTTTTCAAGGGTTCTGCCCAGGCCAGTTGACAATGAATATGAATTCTCTGCTTTCTTCATAAATTCTCTAAATTCTTTGCTTTCATTTTCCCAGTTACTCTCCTCTTCCGTAGTAGTCATCTTAAGAAATTCTTGCCCTTGCTCTGTATTCTCAGGATTCAGATAGTAAGCTGAGATGCTTGGTGAAGTCATGAAGAAAGAATGAAATGGAAAACAGAATCGCCTAATTACTTCAGTGGGTGGTCTTTATACAGAGATAAAATTTACCACAAGGGTGGAATCTTAGTAACTGAACTATCCACATACAATAACACTAAAATTAATAACTATTTGATATTATGATCAAATATTGGCAAAGGAAGTCATCATAAATGGTAAACAAAGAAAATGTATTAAAAGTTGGCTAGGAAAATGGAAATCCATGAGCTGGACTATTCCATTTGTTGTAATTTTAAGGCTGAGTAGAATGTATATACTACAATGAATTTGCATTTTCAATAATCAGATTCTAAAACATTATACTTGGTGGACACTGTTGAAAGTGGTTTTTACACATTGAGAATTCTCAAAAAGCATTGCTATTATTAACTACAGGTTCTTTACACATTAAGAGAGGACATATCTTTTAAATGTATTTTTTTATGTTGTCATAATATGACCTTGTAAGATTTCTTCTTTCACGATGTGGGAAACTGATCTTCTGTAACCTAGTGAAAAACAAATCTAGAATTGGAATATAGAAATCAAATTTTTCAAAACTTATTTCACCACCACCATCTGTCTAGCTCTTTCTTTTATAGTAGTTTTTTTGTTTTCTTTTAATACACATGAAGTCCACAATAGAATGCTCTATGACAAAGAAATCTTATTGTTATGGGGGTGGTAGAAAGGAGGGGTACATCTTGGGTTAATGAACAAGGCGTTTGAATGGTTTCACACATGGAGAAACAATCCTGGAGTCATCCAACACCTGTTTCTCCAGATTGTGATATATTTGGCTTACATAAACTCCTTTATTTGTATTTTAATATAAAGGATATTGTTGGTAAAATCAGTGGGAAAATAGACAGTAATAAAAATAATGTAAGAACATTATAAAATTCATAAAGTTTAATCCCTGATATTTATTTTAAAATTTATTTATAGAATGTTAACACTAACTCTAAACAGAAAGTAATTATAAATTTCCAAGACAAAGGAAAGAGGATGTTAAAGAACTACTACTTTTGTTTGGGATCTGTGTTCATCAGAAGGATTGCTGAATCATATGATAGTGCTATTTTTAATTTTTAAATTGAAAATACTCATTTATTTATTTTTAATTGAAAAGTTGAATTCCCAGAAGCAGAGAGTAGAAGAATGCTAGCTCCCGGTTCCAGGGCTCAGGGGTGAAGAAAATCAGAAGATGTTGGTCAAGGAGTAAACATTTAGTTATAAGATGAATAAGTTCCAGAAAGTCATCTGCAGTATGGTGACAATAGTTAATAATATGTATGATATACTTAAAATTTGCTGAGAGAGTAAATCTTACATATTTCACCACAAAAAAAGTAACTATGTGAGATGATGGATGTGTTAATTAGCATAGTTGTGGTAGTCATTTCACAACTTATACATATATCAAAACTTCATGTTGTACATTGTTATGGTTTAGATATTAGGTGTTCTCCAAAAGCTCATGTGTGAGAAAATGCAAAAGAGTTTAGAGGTGAAATGATTAGGTTATGAGAGCCTTAACCTAATCAGTACATTAATCCCCTAGTAGGTTTTAGCTGGGTGGTAACTGCAGGCAGGTAGGGTGTGGCTAGAGAAGGTGGGTCATTGGGGTGTGCCTTTGGGATATATATTTTGTCTGTGGTGGAGGGAGTCTCTCTCTCTCCCTGCTTTCTGGTGCCATGTTCAGCCACTTTCCTCCACCACACACTCTTACCACGGTGTTCTATCTCGCCTCAGAGTCAGTCCAGAGCAACAAATTTGGCCATGGACTGAGACCTCTAAAACCATGAGCCCCCAAATAAACTTTTCCTCCTTTAATTGTTCTTGTCAGCTCTTTTGGTCTCTGTAGGGAAAAAGCTGACGAAAGTATACATCTTGAACATATTCAGTTCTTATTGGTTAAGTATACCTAAATAAAGTCAAAAAATAAATGAAAATTTTAAAAATAAATATTTTTCCTTAAAGCAATTACTCAAAGATGCTGGGCATACCCAGTTGTCAATTGTTGGAAGAACATTAATAGAAAAAAAGTCATATGGTTTTATATCCATATCATAATAGAGAAAGTCCATAATATTTGAATTTTAATTTAGACTTTATCAGAATGACTCTAACAAAAATTATCCTCCCCTGGGTGCCTGTTACATGAATTGACTTCAGTATCTGTTTTTAGAATGAAATGTTGGGAAGCCAAACTTTCAGTTAAAGGTGGATAGCAGCAGGTCGTCACAGTCTAGCGGTAACTAAACAGTATATCAAAGTTAACGTGAAATTTTAGGTATTTCTTTGTGAGGAGGCTCCTTAGTAAAACATTTTGCTTGTCCATCTGCAGTCTATGATGCCCTTCATTAATGGGAGTTTTGTGACTTTCCTTCAGTTATCTAATACCCCCATGTCACTCATGAAGATTTCATTTTTTTTTCTCACCAGTTTTTCTACATGTACAGTACATATAGTTTGACATTGGATGCACAATAATTTTTAGTAAAATGAAATAGCAAGAGTTGTATAATAAAAGCTGAATGAAGATTAATTTTTATTACTCTTGTGACAATTGGTTAGATAATTCCTCTGAGGTGAAGCTATATGTTAAATACTAGGAGAAGAACGGTGCTTTCTAAGCATTTGCTGAGCACTTAAAACCAGTAACAATGTTTATAAAAAGTCTAATTCCTACTGGATATGGAAATGAGAAAATCATTTGTCTCTTTATAATAATGTCTTTTAATATTGTGTGAGTCTGAATCCAATAAGGAGAAAGAACCGCATAGTAATCTGCATAGGAAAAATTTAATATAAAGGACTATTAACTATAATAGGGGATTAGGATAAAAAAAAAAGTTCTGCTAGTGATCCTGAAAGACTAGGCTATTATATACAGGAATGGGTTTTATGTGGGACAGACAATGTTCCAAGGCTGAGATAAGTGTCCATGGAGTAGCCCCTCTTCCCACAAGCTTGAAATCCTGACTTCCAGGAGAAGAAATAACCTTGTCTCACTGAAGGACAGAGAATTGCAGTGTTCTGCTAAGGGAGCTTGCAAGAAATCTGTCCTTCATACCTTGCCAGAAATCACCCTCTTAGTAGTTGGGGAAAGCTCAGGAGAGACACTCCACTACGAAACTGCCATGGGCTGTCTTTGGGGAAGCCACTGGCCACTGAATGCTGCTGTTCCCAGTGTTCTGCAAAAACCAGCTGCAGGAAAAGTGGTCAGCTTCATAGGATCCTAGTGCTGGAGAAGCTGCTTCCTCAAAAATGTAAGTTATATCGCTATTCAGGTATGTCGAAGCCAACAAATCAGGAGACAATTGCAGTTGAAGAGGAAGTTTGTTACACTTACAAACCCTAAGAGGAGGGGCATGCCCTGCCAGGAGAGTCAGCTAAAGAAGAATCACTGCCAGTCAGAAGAGAGAGGGCCTGAGGAAGAAAGGAAGAAATACTCATCACCTATTTTGTTTCCCACAGGAAGGACCAGGCAAGGCAGAGAACGCAGGCTTATGATTGGCTAGTTAGTCTCAAGATGAATATTTAGTTCTAACACAGAATTTAGTGAGGACATGAGCCTTTGATTTCAATGGAAACCTCTCTTACCAAGTAAATTTTACATTCCAAATTCTAACTCCATTACAGTGATAAGCAATTAAAGTCCCATCAACATTTTCTGCTTTCCAGATTTCCCTTTCTGCTAGATTTCCTATCATCTCTCCTGCTTATGCACAGTTAAAGTTTCCACCAAGAATATGAGGAAAATTTGGATGCGAGTTTACAGACTTCCATGTCTGTGGCCTCCTCTTTTCCTGAATTTATCTTCTCAAGTTCCAGTCACCTCGTAACCCCAAGTTCTATCCTCACAACCCACCTCAATCCAACACTGCAGTTTTCTACTCGGTCTGTAGATTTTGCCCAGGACTTTGTAGACTGGGGAAAGCTCAAGATAAAAGCAGTCTAAACATAGATTTCACCACGTGAATTTCCCTCAAATTTCTGCTTGATTTGTGTCATTCTCCAGTATTTTCGATAGCTAAATTACTTTTTGTGTCTGATACATTTTGTCCAATTGTTACTTGCAAGCCACTAGGACATTCATGAAACAGACAAGTGATTTTTGGAACTGAATTCCTTAAACCCTTAGTGAGCCCCATATATGGTCCACAGACCTCTGCGAAGAGTGATGGAGCCATGATCTTGGTAGAGAGCCCTTCTTCCTCCCTACTGCTGCTTTAGAAATAGATGACCTTTTCATGTTTTATTTTGTTCTTCAGTGTTTCTCCTTATAATATTGTATTTAGGAAATAAAATCTGCTAACAACAATTTAGGAAATCACTACAGTAGACAATGCAGTAGTCAACAGATTTTGAATAGTATCATAACATGTGCTACACCAGACTTTGGATTTCAATTTCAGTTCATGATGAGTGTTAGGGATTATGGTAAAATTCTTAAGAACTAAAATTTATTTTGCATAGGTCCATGCTTTCTTGTTTATACTTCCATGATACTGAAATGAGTGCAGAACAAAGTCAATAAATACTTTGTTATGAAGTCCACTTATGCACAATTACATAAGACAGCTATAGATATATAGAAAGTTTTATTATTTAATTTTAAAGAGTGGCACACATAAGTGTTTCTAATTACTTAAATATTGCTGCTTTCCAAAAAATTGACTATTCAGCATGATTTTGAAGTCGAGCATTCCAACACCAGTATTAAAACAATATTTTTATCAATTAACTTTACTTCCAAATAAATGAAATTTTAATTTTTCAGTAAAACAAAACAAAACAAAACAAAACAAAAAAAACACCAAAAGGGCAGCATGCAATTGCTTCTACCTTCAGGAGTCAGTTTATCACTTCTTTTAATATAAATAATGTGAATAAAAGATGAGTTAGAGAAACAAACCTAGATAGAAGATGTCTGAAAGAAATCTTGTAAAGCTAATATTTTTGTTAAATAGAAGCTCAGAAGATTATGCCTAATCTGAGAGGAAAGGTAAGAGTGAACAAAAAAGAAGGAAAAAGAAAAAGGACCTTAAAAAAGGGGCCAGGAATAAGAAACAGGTAGAAGACAGCCAGTGCTCACCTAAAATCTAATCCTTCTAATTACAATGAAACATAAGCATTTCTTTCAATTTATAATAATTTAAATTGAGATGTGACAGCTTTTATGACTTTTGTCCAAGTTGGAATGGTAAGGTCCAGTGGGAACTGAACCAAGTGGCTAGAATCCACCTGCACTCACTCCACTTCACTTCCTTCCACTGCAAAATGAATATGCCAACTGGGTTTTCTTAAGAATGTTACTTTTAAAATTTTTTTAAAATTTTAAATTTATTCTTTTTAGTGATATACAACATCAGGATGTACCTTGACATCATCACAACAGCAATGGAGCATAACCCACTCCATTTCAGTACCCCCAGCACTTCCCCCATCCCCTGCTCCCCTTCCTCCATTCCACTGATCCCTCTTCAATCCATTTACAGTTTACCTTTATTAAAACAATTTTTAAGAAGTTTGTAGTGTCCTGTGTTTACACCCATTGCTGGGACCCACTTTGCCACATCCACGCATGAAATTTTGTCAGATATATTTCACTGTTCTTTTCCTTGTCCTTTGTCTACTCTACTGGTCTTTCTTCTATTTTGATGAAATTCCTTCTCCTTTTTCCCCTTTCTATTTTTATTACTTTTAAAATAATTTTATATTCCCCTTATTTTGGATTTGCTTCCACATATCAGAGAAAACATTCTACCTTTGACTTTTGGGGACTGGCTTATGTCACTTAGCATGATAGTCTCCAGTTTCATCCATTTTTTGGCTAATGCCATGATGACATTCTTCTTTATGGCTGAGTAATATTCCACTCTGTATATATACCACATTTTTTTTTTTTTTTATTCTTTTTTTTTTTTAAAGGCATTTGTGTTGATTCCATAGCTTGGCTATTCTGAATTGTGTTACTGTAAACATTGATGTGACTGCATCACTGTAATACACTGATCATAAATATTGTGGATATATCCCCAGGAGGGATATAGCTGGGTCATATCATGGTTCCATTCCTAGTTTTTTAGAAATTTCCATCTTGCTTTTAGTGCTTGCTCTAATTTGCAGTTCTACCAACAATATATGAGTGCACCTTTTCCCCATATCTTCACCAACATTTATTATTTGTATTCCTGATAATTGCCATTCTGATTGAAGATGAAATCTCATTGTAATTTTCATTTGCATTTCTCTAATTGCTAGAGATATTGAACATTTTAAAATACAGTCGTTGACCATATTATTTCTTCTTTTGAAAAGTGTCTGTTTAGTTCTTTTGCCTATTTATTGATTAGGCTGTGTGTGTGTGTGTGTGTGTGTGTGTGAGTGTGTGTGTGTGTGTTAAGTTTTTTGAGTTCTTTGTATTTTCTGAATATTAAAGTCCTTTCTGAGGAGCAGGCGGAAAAGATCTTCTCCCATTCTGTAGGCTCTCTTCATCCTCTTATTTCCTTTGCTGTGCAGAAGCTTTTTAATTTGATGCCATCTCACTTGTTCATTTTAAAATTTTATTTCTTTCACTTTAGAAGACTTGTTAAGGAAGTTGACTTATTTGCCAACATGTTGGAGAATTGGGTTTTTATTTTCTTCTACCAGTTGTAGGGGTTCTGGTCTAATTTCTAAGTCTTTGACTCACTTTGAGTTGACTTCTGTATATATAGAGAGAAGTTATATTTCATTCTTCTACATATAGATTTCCAGTTTTCCCAGAACTATTTGTTAAAAAGGCTTTCCTCCAATGTGTTTTTGGCACTATTGTCTAGTATCAGATAACAATATTTTGTGGGTTTGTCTCTGTGTCTTCTTCTAGTCTACTGTTTTTCATGCCTGCTTTGGTGGCAGTATCATACTGGTTTTGTTACTATAGCTCTATAATATAATTTGAGGACTTATATTTTGATACCTCCTATTTCACTTTTTTGCTAAGGATTGCTTTGGCTATTCTGGGCCTCTTATTTTTCCAAATAAATTTTATAACTGCTTCTTCTAGTTCTGTGAAGAATGTCATTAGAATTTTGATGGATATTGCATTGAATCTGTAGAGTCATTTTAGTAGTATGGGCATTTGACAATATTAATTCTGCCTGTCCAAGAATGTGGGAGGTCTTTCCATTTTCTACCATCTTTTTCAATTTCTGTATTTAGTGTTCTATAGTTTCCATTGTAGAGATCCTTCACCTCTTTTGTCAGATTGATTCCCAAGTAACTTATTTATTTATTGAGGCTGTTGTGAATGGGATAGTTTTCCTAATTTCTTTTCAGCAGATTCATCATTGCAGTATAGGACCAAGATTGATTTGAATGTTGATTTTATATCTTGCAACTTTGCTGAATTCATTTATAAGCTCTAGAAATCTTCTGGTGGAATTTTTTGGAATTTTCTAAATATAGAATCATGAATCAGCAAACAGAGATAATTCAAATTTTTTTTCTTATTTGTATCTCTTTAATTTCCTTTTCTTGCATGATTGCTGTGGCTAGAGTTTCAAGGTCTATGTTCAATAGGAGTGGTGAAAGGCTCTGAGCATCCTTGTCTTGTTCCTGTTTTTAGAAGAAATGCATTCATTTTTGTCTCCATTCAGTATAATGTTGGCCTTGGATTTGTCATATATAGCCTTTGTAATGTTGAGGTAAGTCTCTTCTATCTCTAGTTTTTCTAGTGTTTTATACATGAAGGAAAATGCTTTTTCTGCATCTGTTGAGACAACTGTGATTCTTGACCTTGACTCCATTTATAAGAATAATATTTTACAAAAAGTTTTAACTTATACAAATACAGACTGCAAACTTGTTATGGAGAACACATTGCAATTGTGAATATGAGAAACTGAAATGAAAACTTCAGTTTCATTGAATATAATGAGTGAGTTTAATGATTAATAATGGTAAATGGCTTGAAATCTAACACACTAACAGAAATTTACTAAATAGAAAAAAATATTAAAATATGCATAGACATTTCCAGTTTGAGTTTTCTCATTACCAAGGGAATAGTCTTTTCCTGCCTTCATTTTGTTTTCTGTTAGTTCTTATTCAATGTTTTAAAAATAAGAATTAAGCTCATGAAGTAATATGTCACCAAGACCAAGGATACATATTCGTTTATACTTGTGTAAGTACATATCTACACACATATGGTTTTTATCTTTAAATTCTATCACTGCTTTCCCTAAGGGATTCATAACAGTACCAAATTACTCAGAGAACACACCTAGATTAAAAGACAAACCACACATCCCATAGTCCCTAACTCTAAGAGCATCTCCTAGTAATATTACTCCTGAATGTTGTTTTAGAAATTTCTGCCAGGTCCCAGGTCTGGAACTTGTTAAACATATGAGCATGATAAATAAGAAAAAATAAACAAGGGAGCTTAATTTTGAACCAAGGCAAGGAACAAAACCTGCCAACACAGTTTCAGACCAAAAAGCACTGAAAAGCTCTTCTATGTCTAACCACTATTTGTAGGAAAGGAGGCAGAGGTAGAGGATAGAATAAATGGATCTTTGGATTACTTGTAAACATTAGCTTTTTTAGATAGTTTAACTTTGGCGGTGATGTGACCTGAGAAAAACATATTGACTCTAAATTTTATAGACAAATAGTCTTCTCTTTTAGAACATAGTGCTTATTCTGCAGGGGCATTCTTGGCTCATCTTGTATTTGAATCAAGTCTTATCTCACAAACACCAATGATTTGGAGGCTTTTGTGAGTGTTGCAGTGAAAAAAGGTGGATGATAGCTCTTCAGAAGGCCGCCATCTTTTCTTGAGCACAGTTTCTATGAGCCATGTTCAGTTACAAGGCAGAAATCTGTTAAGCTTGATATAAGAAGCTACTATTCTCTTCATAATAAGGTTAGGACGAATTGGAAACTTTCTTAAGGCTGTTCATAAAAAGAATGGCATTACATGAAGACTCCAAATGCCTGGAGGAGTTGAGGAATCAACAGCAGTATACTATATACATAGAGTTTGCTAAAAGGCTAGATCTCTTGTTATGCTCTTACCATACACACAAACAATTCTTGTGTAAATGAGATATGAGAAATATAAGAATAATACTTCATAAAAGGATCTACATAGCATTAAAAAAGTAAAGGCTGCTAAGACTATTTCAGGCAAATCAAGGAAGGAACATAAATTATGATTAGAAGAATCATAAGAACCATTAGGTACAATCAAGTGTAATATGTCCCATTATTGGAAGAAGGGAATTTGAGTCCTATTTTAAAAAAAAAAAAAAAAAAATTTTTGGGTTTACCCATCTTTTTTTTTTTTTTTTAAATATAATAGTTTATTGAGATATAAGTCACATGCCATTCAGTTCACTCATTTGAAGTGGACAACTTCATGGAATTGTGCACCCTTCACCACAGTCAATTTGTAAATATTTTCATCACCTACCAAAAAAGCCTCGTACCCACTAGCATTTAGTTCCCATTTTCCCCCAGCGTCTTGCCCTAGGTAACTACTGATATACTTTCTATTCTCTATAGATTTGCCTATCCTGGGCATTTCAGCTAAAGGGAATCATATAATAGGTAATCTTTTGTGACTGCCTGCTTCACTTACCCTAATGTTTCAAGGCTTATCCAAGTTGTAACACATTTTAGTACTTCATTCCTTTTTATAACTAGATACATAAAAAATAAAAAAAATTAAAAATAAAGATGAGCAAAGGAACTAAAAAGTCGTTTCTTCAAAGAAAATACAGATAACAAATAAATACACAAAAAATGCTTAACATCATTAGTCATTAAAGAAATGCAAATTAAAAGACCACACTGAAATACCACATCTACTAGGATAGTTAAATAGAAAAGATTAACCAGTCTTAAAAGGCTGGAAGACATCAATTAGTTGGAAAAGTTGTATTTGGCCATGTTTATTTAAATATCTAAAATTCTGTCAGAATATCATGGTTCTGATATCCAGATGTATTGTTAATTAATATTAAACTCATAAAAAAACTAAGTAGGCTCAAAACTGTACCAATGAAGATGACATAGAGTTTTAGCATAGGAAATATCATTTAGCTAAACTAAATAATGAGTAGTGTGATTCATTTGACTGCCCTTATCTTTTAAATCATCTTAATAAGTAGTCAGACTCAGGATTTCATCTACACTCTTTCCCCAATTCCAATAATAATTAAAGACACTTTTATATTTGCTAGTGAGGGAATCTCACATGAAGTACATGTTTTCCCTTTGACAAGGGACATTTTTGAACCTTTATTAAATATAAATTCCACCAAGTTTTGTATTAGTTCAGATCACTTCCTTGGTAAATGCTGTTATTTCTTTTAAATTACTTTATTAAAAGCACATTTTCTTCTTAAAAAGAAGATTTTAAAAGGCATACATTTATTGTTAAATAATTACCAAAGAGACAAAACAATTAAAATTTTTATTTTCAGAGGTTCACATGCATCTTAAACACATAAAGAAGTACATAGAAACAAAGTTGCCAATGCCAACTCCCACAGAGAAGGAGCATTATCAATTTCATTTATGAAGAACTAGAAAACATTTTTTGCTCTTCTTCTGAATATTCCAGGACATCACATTTCTAAGAGTACTCTTCACCCACTCCTACTGCTGCCAATTGATTTTAGACCTTCCCTTGATAAGTGTTCTATCCCTTTTGTCAGAACATCCATATATGTAGTGAATCTTCTAATATTTATATTAAGAAAATAGCTATGGTCCTTATGTAGTTTTTATATCTTTATTTGGTTTCCCAGCCTAATAAATCATGCATCCTTTTAGGATTCTGTGGATACTAAGTTATATATTAAATGAATTTAGCAAACTACAAAGCACTTCACAAAAGGAACTATTCCTATCTCAAGATGACTCATATAATTTACCTTGGGATTTCTGGTTACTGGTTGCAAAGGCAAAAAGAGATGGAATTTCTTTGAAGTATTCAGCTGGCAAGTTTTTGCAGATCTGTGTTTAAATCTTTTTTATGACAGTAGTACGCCTATACTTCAGGGAAAAGCAGAAAAAAATAAAAAAACACAGAGGCCAGAGTATTCTAAGATACTGCATGTTTAAGTCAACATGTTGAAAGATATCTCTGTATAGTTTATTTAGAAAACCATTGCCATGGTAGGTAATTTCCTTAGATTACATTTACATCTATTACAATCTACTCATTAATATGCTTGTCTTTTGTTAGTTTTGATGATTTTGATTATTTCACATGTGCCAACAATTGGTGAGTTTGTTTTACAAAATCTTTGAGATCCTCCAGTCAGAATGGTATTTATGGCCTCTTCTAAATAACAATAACAAATTCAATCTATTTATATGAAAGCCTCAGAATTTGTGCTGAAATATTTCATTGTGGACCTAAACACTTTTTGTAGAGATCTCTTACCTTAATACCATAGTGACCACAGCAAATATATAAAGTTGTAGTCTATCACTAAAGATACCTGAAGTTTGTGGGGGTTACAAGAAGAATATTTCTCATAGATTTATCTCACTATTTTATCATTTTAAAAAATAAATTTAAAATCTCATTATAGAGGAATAGGAAGTATATGTAACTGAATTTGATTACTTTAAAGCATGCATTTAGCTGTTCTAATTGGCTAATTTGCTCATGGTCACTCACAATCATATGTATTCATAGTTAATTTTCATAATCAAAATCATGTTTATCTATTAGGGACAAAATCTTTTGTTTACTAGGTAATAAAACAGAATGTCTATTATGTGCCAGGTAGAAAAAGGCACTCAAGATTCACAATGTCTTTACTCTTGGAAGGTGATATTTTCATGGAAAAATAATAAACAGTTATCAAGTAAAGACTACCTTGCAAGATGATAAAGGTGATGGAAAAGTAAAAATGGGGTACAGAGTATTGAATAGAAGCGGGGCCTTTTGGAGGAGCTCATATTTGAGCTGAGACATATGTGGTGAACAGGTGATGCTATGTGAAGATGTAGGAAAAGATATAATAGGGGAAGGGAAGAGTTCCATAACTGGAATAAGCCAATATAGCTAGTGTGTGATGGACTCAGGGAGATGGGTGGGAAATGAAAGAGGGTAGGTAGGTTGAAGTTGATCATGTGGATCTTGCCTACTGTCAGAATATGGTTTCCACAGATAACAGGTCCTGGGATGAGCTTACATACTAATAGGGTATCAGGAAGAGTGTAATCTCAGGGTACTGAAATGTGAGAGAAAATGGGAAACCAGATAGGGAAGGAGTAAAAGCAAATTCAAGCAGGGCTTTGCTAAGCTAACCACAAGCTGCTGCTCAGTCAGGAAGCAGAACTTGCTAGGGCCCTATGGTTGATAGGAGGCAAAATGTGTCTCTCAGCAACTTCCACATTCTCTTATCAGTGTTTGCCACATGAGGTTTTATTCCTCCTCCTTTCCCTGCTCCTTTTTAGGCAGCTGTTGGAGGTACCAGAGACCTTGTGTGTATGATTGGGTGATCATTAGGCAGTGTGGTGGCAATGGGCTCAACTGCAAGGTGTCATGATGTGGGGAGGTCACCAGGAAGACCAGTTCTCAACCCCAGGGAGGCTGAGTCGACCAGAATTAGAGGATGGTGCTGCGGCCCAGAGATTAGGCTGTGCCAAAGATTTAGGATTTTATGTTAATTTCTAAGTCAAGCCACTTAATAGTTTTATAAAGGAAGTGATCAATACTCTCATTGATGCTTTTAAAGATCACTTTCATTGCTTTGTGGAGAAAAGGGGCATGGAGAAGGCTAAGTGGCAGGAGATAATGGATTTAGAATCATTGGCACGGGTTTTTTGTTTGTTTCTATATTGTTTTGCTTTTTTAAATTTCTGTTTTGTCTTTAACTCTGCTGAGAGTTTAAATAAGAAAGAAATTGCAATTTTCCTCAATATGGAAAATTTTAATGACCTTTACTTGAGTCATCACAGTAAGGTGATAGAACAAAAACAAGTTCATAGTTAATTGAGAAGAAAATGTAAGGTTATAAAGTGAAGGCAGCAAAGTGAAACAGCTAGGTTGTCCTGTGGGTAGTTGCTGGGAATTTTTGTCTAAGACAAAAGATTATTTTAAGGGATGGATTAAGATATCTTATATATATGGGGGAGGGGAGAAAGAGAGAGAGAGAGAAGTGGATAGATTATCATTGAAAGAACAGTTGCTTCTTTAATCTTAAATTACAACCTTAATCACAAGTCATTTAAAAGCTAATAAAAAGTATTTTCCTCCTGGATATGAAAGGATATCAAAATCATTTAGGATTCTAAGTAAGAAATAGCAAGTAGATATACAGTATGATTAAATGTGAATAAAATATTTAGAAAATTGTTCAAAGAAATGCACACAGATGCACAAAGAGATATGAGACGTTGTCAATACCCACTGTTGTTTATTTATCTAATGTTCTGTGAATTCATTGGAAGGGATCTTAAAGTCAAGTAACTGTAGGTGTATAATATTTGTCTTAAAGCCACTGGATCTCTCAACTGAAGTACAATGGAAGATCATGGTGTTAACAACATGAGATACTTAAAAGTCATCCTATTGCATGTGGATTTGATCTGCACATTAATGAAATCCAGTTTAAGGCAGACAAGCAACAGTTTCTTTTCCACTCACCACTGAGGTTTTCTTTGTTTCTGAGTATGTCTATTTACTATCCAGTCCTGCGGCAACAGTTCTCATATTCTTGCCATCTCCTCTCTGAGATCCCTAACTATGGGATTGGAAAGCTTTTCTTGGATTTGTGTTGACCACTTTTAAAAAACATCTGTAATTTCTTTTCCGAATGATTGTTTTGGATCCCGCCATTAGGATCTATAAAGGCAATGGTAATGGAGTTTCTCTGGAATCAAGAGCACATCCTCCACAGGCTCCCTCTTTCTTTTTAAGGGACATTAACTTTCAGACTTTAAACAACCAGGTTAGTTGAAACAAACAAATCAAACCTGAACCAAACACATGACACAGGCTTCCCTTCTCACCAGTTAGATGTGGTTACCCATTACAAGTTTTACTCTTATCCCAAGCAAGTACTACAGAACAATGAATCCATTTATCTTACAGCTGAAATAATTTGGAGATGGAATCCTTCCCAAATTTCCTGAATTCTCATTGTTCTTTTGCCCCATTAATGGCCCACTTTTTTGAATTATCTATGAATAAGGATGCCAAAGCAATTTGGAGCTTTATTGCATATAGTTAGTTATTTGAGTTCTACTTTGTGTCTAATATAGTTCAATTACCACCACTGCTAGCTCATTTCAAGTTACCACACTGGGATGGCTTAAGAATTGCTAAGTTTTACGCTAGTGTGTTTTTGAAGATGATGGGAAAAAGTAAATGAGACAGCAGTCCCATTTTCTAGAGGATGCTGGATACCAATGTTTATACATTGTTCTTGATGGCTCCTTAAAACTCTTCAAAAGAATAACATTTCAAATATTATATATCAACAATGCAAAGTGATGACAAAGTCAAGCATTAAGCTCTTTAAAGCCATAATATTAAAAATTCCTTCATTGGGCGGGGTGTAGATTGTGGCTCTGCTTTGCTTCACAAACTGATTCTTCAGTGGTTTATGATCACATACAAATATAAAACCCAAGAAATAAAATTGTGCTGTGAAAGGGAAAGTTAAAAAAAATGCTAAATAATCAATAAAATGTGGGAAAACATCTGTTTTAAATTACTAATAATGGTTATATTAACAGTAGTAAATAAACATAGTAAAAGAAATATCCTGTGTTTATTTTCTCTCTCAAGAACTTAATTTCTTAGATTCCTAATTGGTATAGGAAATGAGAGAAAACTATTTTCTTAAATAAATGCATGTGAATATTCTCTACCGGTATTTACTGTTTTTACTGATAATCTTTTGAAATCCATATCCTTCAAAGTATGAGATTTCAAAATAATGAAAATGGACTGCCTCTACAGGGATAAGTTAACTCCTGAAAATATGCTAATCTCATTAATTACTGTCTGATCTTATAAATTATTATACCCATGCACTTGAAGTTATAACAATTGTTTCTAAAATATAAGCTCAAACTCTAATCCATGTTCTGATTTCATATAATTTCTGTACACTGGTAAATTCCATTAAGAGTGAAATTTATAAAGTTAAAAACATGTTATTTATAAAATTTGCCATCTTTGTTATTCTTTGATAATATAGCAAAATTTATGTAACTTTAGCTGCAATTTCTTAATGCAAAATGTAAAATCATTATTCTGACAGTCTCAGGTACCTAAGATAATGAAATATTTTTATTTACAATATACTTAGCATGTCTAAGGCCACTTAAATGCTTTTACATTTTTAGGTTTTGTAACCTTGTAGTAATTTCATATATATAACATATATTTACACATATGAATATACACGCATGCATGAACTCCAAGTCAATTTATATATTTACATATACAGCTACTATAATGTGTGTGTGTGTGTGTGTGTGTGTGTGTATTTAACTCAATGTCAAGCTGTGAAAAGCATTGAACAGTATTGGACAGTATTTCTTCATTTCTTGATCCTAGATTCATTTGAACATCTAAGTTATGTATCACATATTTGCAGTTCTTGTTTTTGTCTTTTTAAAAAATCGTAATTGAATTTGTATTGAGCAAGCATAATCTTTGTGTTGATATTTTTAATTTTACAAGTTAACATCTGACATCTATATTAACAGTTGTTGAAGAAAGAAAAATTCAGAAAAACAAATATGTGTCAGTCAAATATACATGAATGCATGTGCATTTGCATGTACGTGCATTTGAATATATATTTCCCTAACTTCTTGGGAATCCTGGAAGAATAATTATCAAAAAAATTTTAAAACTTTGTATGTGTGTATGTGTCACATTGTTCAGGATTCTTCTTCCATGACCAAATTTTTCCAAACTCTTGCGGTATATTTTATTAATTAACTGGGTTTCTTTTTTCAACTTGGAAAGAAGTGAAATGATACAAAAGAGCCAAAGTCTGAAATAATACAACTAGATGATACTTGTTCTTTTGGCATCAAGAGAAAATCATATTAAATCATAATTTTAGCTGTATTCACAAAATAATACTATCGTGAATTTTTGGGTGTTTTAAAGTATCACTGGAAAGTTCCTCTTAAAACTTGTGTAATCTACATTTGAACTAAGGACATTCTTCTCTCATTCAAAAACCATATTTGCTTTAAGTTCTCTTGCACAATAAAATTATTTCAAATATTATATTCTAGATCAATTAGTCCCTTTAACCTAGGTAACACATCTCAAGGTCATTTCTTCCTCTATCTCGTTTGGTTTATGTGCCTTGTAGTTTCTTTCTCAATCTATTCAACACAATTTGAAAGTTTGGTCAAATAATTTATATTCTAAAAAGAGAGTTCCTGAATTTTTCTGGTGTTTACATTTTATGAAGAAAATGTGCAATGCTATGAAGGATGCCGTGTCCGTAAGGGTCAAATCCAGAGTTAGCAAATTGATGTGGAATTCATAATTTTCTCAAATTGAGTATGGAATAAAAACCCTGCATGAGGAATGAAGAATTCTAGGATATTTTCTCAATAAAATTGAAAACTATTTTTTAAAACAACTTTGTATCTAAACCTTAAACACATTCTCTATGTCATCTATATAAAGCTATCGTTCTTTTACATGACATATGACTTATTGGCATAAAAATACCAACATATTCAGACATGACTTTAAAGTTTATCTATTTCAGGGGTCTACAACCTTGATTCTACGCATTTTAGTATGTTTAGGTGTAGTCCTGACAAGTACTCACTGAAGCCAGAAGCATCTGTACAGTGTGACCAAATATGTCTTCTGAAGTACCCCAACAGTCCCTGGCGGGCAAAACCACCTATGCTGAGAAAATTGGATCTATTCTAGTTAGCTATTGGATACCCTCAAATTTTTCAAACTGTACAGAATTAATTTTGTCCTGTGTATAAAAATTTTATTTTATAAGACATAGTCAAGTTAAACAGGTGAGACGCAAAGTTTTATTTAATTTACCATTTTAAGTACAGCTTCTAATAGTTTGCATATTTGCAATGGTTCTTGAGAAAATTTATAGAAATACAGATGTTTTATACTAATTTCAAAATGTACTTGCTAATTTTGGGATTTAGGGATTAAGACCTCTATGAGTGTCTAACAATAATTTAGAAATTTAAATTAGTCATTGAAGTCATTATTTGACATTATTTTGATAATTCTCTTAAATAGTTGTTTCTCTCAAAATATTTACAATATTTAGATTTTACTTTTAAGTACTTTTTCTGTTTTAAGTAACTGTGTGTAAGCCATTATCCCCCCATTACACACACACACACACACACACACACCCCATTCACAGGAATTGACAATAGTAACATAAATGTTACCATTTTACTGATTAATGAAAATTTGAAGTTCTAGTGAAAACTTAGTTTGCTTCTTCCTATAAACTATGACTTTCAAGAAAGATGCTATGGAAGGAAATGGAATAAAATAATAACCACTTACATGGGTTCCTGGAAATCAGGGCAAGACTGATTTTGGTTAGGAAAACTTTCTAAGGAATATTGGGTGATTTAAAGGATTGAACAGGCTAAAACAGCATCCACTAATAGTGGCAGGAAATATATAGATAGAATTTGCTGGGGTTCCTTTTCTCATAAAAAAATCTGACAACTCTTCCTTACCTCATCAGTGTCATGATTAAGTTCATAGCAGCTTTGTTTATTTTTTTTGTTTTGGACTGGGGGTGGAACCCAGGGGTGCTTTACCACTGAATTACATCCCCAGTTATTTTTAGTTTTTATTTTGAGACAGGGTCTTGCTAAATTGCTGAGGCCAGGCTCAAATTTGCAAACCTCCTGTGTCAGTCTCTGGAGTTGCTGGGATTATGGGTGTGTGCCACAGCATCTAGCTCTTTGAAGTCTTGAAAGAGATTGAGAGTGCAAGTAGAAATTGCATTCCACTTAATCCTTTGTTCATTACACTTCAGAAACCCTTCCCTCTTTGCAGCATAGAGTGTCAGATACATTGTGTCCAGTTGGCTTTAATAGGTAATTCATTTATATTCCTTCCAATGTGAAAAACGGGAAAAATAACAGTACAGTCCACAAGCAAATTGCTTCAGTCAGCTTTTTCGATGCTGTGACTAAAGGACCTGACCAGAACAACTGTAGAGGAGAAAAAGTTTATCTGTGGGCTCATGCTTCAGAGGTCTCAGTCCATAGACTGCTGGCTCCATTCCTCAGAGTTCAAGTGAGGCAGGATATAATGGCAGAAGAGTGTGATGAAGAGAAGCAGCTCACACGATGATCAGAAAGCAGAGAGAGACAGATCTTCACTTGCCACATACAAATATATACCCCAAAGCCACGCCTCCTATGCCCCACTTCCTCCAGCCACACCCCACCTGCCTTCAATTACCACTCAGTTAATCCCACCAGGTGATTAATTCACTGATTGGGTTAAGGCTCTCAAAACCCAGTGAATTCTCCTCTGAACCCTCTCTCACTGTCTCATATGTGAGCTTGTGGGGGATACCTTATATCCAAATCATAACATACATTTACCATCAAGCATAATTCATCAGAGGGAAATAGAGAAAAACTTTGGAAAGGTAATGGCAGTGAGGACTTCAGCATGGTCATAGTGGCACACTCTTGAAGACTACCCATCAAGAAAGGAGGCAAAGTGTGCCTGCAGTGAGTGGAGAGGAGAGAATTGCAGGTCTTCACTAGTAGACAATCCCAGGGCTGCATGAGAACCATGGAAACAGTGTATGCAGAAAGGCCTTCACTGTAGGAGGCTGGCTGTAACTCAGGGTTCCAGAGTTTGAACACACCAGGGTTAAGAATGTTATTCAAACTTCATTTCCTGACAGGTGGGAGAAAATCAAGGTGTCGGAGAGTCATTACTTAGGCAATGGAATTCTCTGGCTATTCAGCCACATGCTGTTCATTAGAGGTGGGTTTTGCCGTGCTTACAGTACCGTGGCCTGCACACTGCATGGCTCCTGCTCCTGTACTGGGAATCCATGGAGCAGCAAGAGAACAATCTGAGGGTAGCCATGCCAGAGGCTTGATTTAGAACAGAACTTTGTGACTTCTTATAAAAAGTGAAAAAACAAAAATGTATAGGTTTTTACATTTCAGTGAGATGCCGGGTTAAGAACTATGCTCTTTGTACTGAATAGTTTCTGTATATTTCCCAATGGCCAAGATTCTGTAAGAAAACCATTTCCTATTTGATTTAATAAAACATTAGAAGCATGCAAACCATTTATATTATATCTAGCCTTCATTAGACTACAAAGGGAAGAAAAACCTTAACACCCAACTACCCTGTGGGTAAAGCACCCTGGAGTCATATTCTTTGAGTATCATTCATGTGAAATGCTTAAGCCATTTGAGAAACCAGAGGCAGTCGGGGAACTGGAAGCAGCCGAGAGGACCCATGTACACATTTCCCAAGGTGGCCGGTTGCCTGCTATCCACATGCACAGCAGATGGCAGAAAGGCAGCGAGAGTGGGAGTGGCTGGCACTTCCTAGACTGCCAGGCTCCGTCTGGGCTCTTGATAAATATTAATTAAATGGCTGAACCCATTGAAAAGCATGGTTCGTGCTGCCAATTATGACAACTCGTCTTTGTTTCATGCATTAGCCTCATGTTAGCATGACAGGGAAACTTCGATTTGTCTTTATGAAAACTGAATGGGCTACAGGAGATAACCCAACCTACGTGGAAGGCAAAGGCATTCGTGGTCCCGTAGAGTCTACTGCATTCATATATGATTAAAATCATATTTGGGGGATAATTTTGATTAGCAATTAATCTGGAAATATAGTTATAATATTTCAACAGAAATAAACTGTATGTGATTGACTGGGAGTGCTTCAGGTTTTCTTTATTGCTTGGCCTGAGGCAAAAGCCAACAAGAAAAGCAGCAGTCCAGAATCGGTTCACAAAGGGGGTTCGTAATCCATGTCACCTAGGAGCTCTGAGAATGCTACCTGAGCCCCTGAATTGGAAACCATTCAAAGGGATCTGTGTGCCTCCTTCTTCAGGCAAGGGAAGGTTATAGAGCTGCTGCACAGATAAAACTGACCTGGTTTGAGATGGGTGATCTCCCCAAGGAACGAGGGCTGAGAAGCCATAAAGCAACCAGATGTTCAAAAGCATCCCTAAGACCAGGTGTGCTCCTTGTACTTTGTATGAAGAGGTGTTCCATGTTAAATTGTGAAAAAATATATACCCTCTTTGTTATAGCAAGTTATCCATAATATCTGTCAGCCTTATCAGCCTGTGGGTTCAGATGAGGACTCATTAATATTAATGTCCAAATTCCACAGGCTCACTAGTAATGGCAAGACAGACCTCTCCCTCCTCATGTGCAGTGTCTGGAAATGTCAGCCAGTTATTTCTGGGAGTCCATATATGCTTCCCAGTTTCTTTTACTCCAGACTTCTTGCTAATGACACTGCCAGGCGATGTCCTAAGGGGAGGCACCTGGTCACTGGCAATTTTCCAGGATTTTTTACAAGGACATTGCTAGGCACCAGAGTTACCATATGGGAATGAAATCTCTTGCTTCCCATCCACCCCATGTTCTCAGTCATTTGTGCTCTAAATCAGCCCAATTAGTGTCTCGGGCTCCTCCTGAAAACAGCTGACACTAGTCCTGGTGTGTCAGATCTGGCCCTGGGCACAGGTGAGGAACGTCCTGGCCCCTCCTACTTATCCTTCAGGAATGGAGATAAGCTTTGCTTCCCCAGGGAAGCATCTCCTCAAATCTAGGGTGTGTTAGAATTACCACCTTTATGGTCTCACAATTTTCCATACTTCTTCAGGAATTTTATTTACATTTGTTTATCTGTCTTGCCCCTCTAAACTTTATTTGTAAGGAAAAAACTTTCTGTATCTTGTTTATCACAATGTTTCCAGGTAGTGTATGTTTTACAAGTCTGGTGGGTATCATTAACATGGAATTCTCTGAAGTTGAGTAGTTGAAGCCCAATTTCCAACACTAATAAAATAAGGTAGCTGCTTAAGTAATTTTGAATAAATCCTCTTTTGCATTTCAATGCCTCTTATAATTTACTTGAAGTCTAAACAAATCTCTGCATTCTACTTACTTTCAAGAATGTAATGTAATGCCATATTAAGTACACTGATAATAAAGCAAGAAAAGGGTGAAATTTCCATCACCCTAGTTTAAATGTCTTAATAGAGAAAATATATGAGTTGGAGCTGAGGAATCAGAAAGGGGACGTGACATATACTCCTTTAGTTATTCTACAAATATGCATAGAGCACCACTTTTAAAGGTGTTGTTCAAGATGCAGGGAACTCAAGGATGAGTAAAATGAAGGAAACAGACACTAAATGAGTTAATAAATGATAATAAGATTAATATTTAGGCCAGGTGCAGTGGCTCATGCCTGTAATTCCAGCGACTCAGGAGGCTGAGGTAGGAGGATCTCAAGTTCAAAGCCAGTCTCAGCAATGGAGAGGTGCTAAGCAATTCAGTGAGACCCTGTCTCTAAATAAAATACAAAATAAGGCTTGGGATGTAGCTCAGTGGTTGAGTGCCCCCGAGTTTAATCACCAGTACACCCCACAAAAATATTAATATTTAGATAAATGTTTTGGAAAACTGCAGTACATGGAATTCCATTTCTGCCATACATAATAAAACACAATGCATAAATTTGGTCATTTAATACAGTTTGATTAGGAATTGACCTCTCTTAACACTGATGAGTGAGCATACAAAGATATTGGAGAAAGCATTGCAGGAGAGGAAACAGTATACCAAGAAAAAAACAGGTACTACTGGTGAATAAAGTATCCTTCAGGTTGTTTGGGGAAGCAGAGAAAACCGATGAGAAATGTGTGAATGTGCAATGTGGGGCATTACTTGAGTCATCTGTGGACTTCCGTCCTCTGGATATTGACAGACGATGGAAAGCTGATGCTGCCTACATTCTGCTGTTCACTTCACACTGAACCATCTCGAAAAGACAATGGGGTAAGCAGGCCGCTACTCTCAGCTTACCTATGAAGATCTTCAAGTCAAAAAGATGAAGGTATTTACCCAACAAATGTCAGTACTTGGATTTGAATCCAGAGCTTCCAGTTACCAATATGTGATTTAAACAGACAGATATGTATCAACTCTAATGGATTTCTAATTTTAATGTCAATTGAAGATATATATATATATACATATGTACATAATGTATAAAATCATTCAAATAATTATTCCTTTCCCACTTAGTATCATTGAAAAGCATTAATCAACTTTTCATGTTCTACTTTATTATGTTTTTTCAATTGAAAGTATGTGTCAGAAATAGGTATAAAAGCGTACAACCAATGCAATAATTTTAACTGTTCTCACAGGTGTCATAATTTCACATCACAAAATTATGGTTAGCTATGGTAGTTGGTATAATGATATCATATAGTAGTTGGTATTAGGGTGGCACCTAAATAATTGGGTGACCCTAAATAATTGGGTCAACTTCATTTTGAGTGAATAAAAAAATGACAAATTTTTATCAACTATAACTTTAGTGTTGATTTAATCTTCTTGTAGTACTCTCTGGGTGAGAGGAGAAACAATAGGAAATATTGGTTCAAGGCTTTGTACATCTATTTATATTATGTTGGGTTCTAAATATGATTTAAGGAAATATTTTTAAACTATGAATGGAAGTGATATTAGAGAAAACCCTAAAAAAGAATATCAAAAATAGAATTGGCATATGGTAGAGTCCACAGAAGATGGTTCATGGTGAGTTACAAAGAGAGACTTCTGTCAGTTGTTCTGGATACTTATTGGAATGTTTCCCTTGGGCAATGGTATTAAAATATCAACAAGGCTATTAATGAAAATATCCATGGCAATGAGTAAATAGAGTCCACTGAATTCATGGAACATTTACATTGACTTTATTTATTAAAACTTTGCCTGCTATCATCAGTGCATACTCATACTTCATAATGGAACACTGGTCCCCAAACTGCTCAAGATGTTTAAAAAACTTTTCTACCCATTTTTTAAAATTTAAATTTACCAAGAACAATGGCCCCACCTATTCATCTCCTGCTGGCATGTTTTTTACTATGTAGAAACCACCTTGCCCAAGTGCTTTGTCCCCAATCAGAAAAAGCTATGCAAGTAGGAATGATGGATTTAACAGGTATGTATTGCCATAGTTGGAAAAACACTGACTTGGGAAGATCACAACTGGAAGAGAATTTTAATGCTAAACTCTGAATGTTCCAGGGGGCAGTGCCAAGCAGAAACACAGAAGATAACAGATGGTAAATATATTCTGACCAACTGACAATTATAATTCCTGTAGCCAAGCAGTTTCTAAGTCATGCATCTCCCAGGTCAGATAGAATTCATTCCATTTCTATGCTAACAAATACATGTAATTATATTTAATAAACAAATTTTTTGAGCCATAAGAAGGTATTTTAATAGGCATAGTGAAAATATAAGAATTATTAAAAATTTTAGGACAGTGAAAAACCTATTTTATCATCCATATTATGTTGTATGATTTTAGAATGTGTTCAGTATTATAGACTACTTCAGTTAATGTCTTTGGTCTTCTGAAGAAATATTTTCCCACAATGGAAACTAAAACAGAAAGTCATTTAAAAATGTTCTGCAAAGTTACATGATTTTATAGTTATTTTAATTAGGTAATAATTAGAAATATTTAAGAGTTAATTGTTAAGTTAGGCTTTTATTTTGTACAATTGATGTTTTATTAAAAAAAATGATATGATCAAGACTTTCTCCAGATAGTTTTGAATTAGTTGAAATAGGTGCTACTCTGTTTTATTTTACAAAACAAAAATAGGTATTACGGACAGAATTCTTTTTTCTAACATTAGAAAAAGCATCCCCACTTGCCTAGAAAAATATGATCATTGACTGATTCTCAAATATGTAAGAGATTAGAAAAGCTGACAGTGTTAGCTAATTCAATACAAAATCTTGTCAATTTCAATTTTACTATTATATGGAAGCCAACATTTTAGAGTCTGTAACAATTCCTTTAAAAATGTGGATTTATACAAAGGAAGATGACCCACCCTATGCCCAGGGTTAAGACTGTCATATTGAAAAGCATCTTCTTCCCCAGACTGGCAGGATTTCCTAAGACAATTTTTTTCTTATTTACTTTGAGAATAGAGCTGAGAGTTTTGCCAGATAAAATCTTGTTAGGACTTAGAAGCTAATAGTTTTCAGTTCTTAATTTACAGTAAGCCCTGCTTCTGCCAGCTTCAAAAATAAGACAGAATACAAAGCCAGATGACCTAAAATAACTCCAGGAAAATCACCTGTGTATTCATAATTACATATGACATGGTCTTATGTAATGCCAAAGTAGGTAATGCAGATCAGAATATAGGTCTGACTTCATCACCATGTCTATTTCATCTTATTAATCAAATAATTGCCAAATTTCTACTTTCTACCCGTTATACTACAGTTTTGTTTTGTTCTTTTCTTTTTTTTTTGGAACCGGGGATTGAACTCAGGGGCACTCGGCCACTGAGCCACATCCCCAGCCCTATTTTGTATTTTATTTAGATACAGGGTCTCGCTGAGTTGCTTGGCAGCTCACTTTTGCTGAGGTTGACTTGGAACTCGCAATCCTCCTGCCTCAGTCTCCCGAGCCACTGGGATTATAGGCCTGAGCCACCATGCCTGACTCCAGTTATACTACAGTTTTAAGAAAAGATGATTAGGATTTCATTTTCTAATTACATCTGTTAACTTTTGGGAGCAGTAGGCCTTCCTGAATTTAGTGGCTTGAAACAAGGATTATTTATTTAGCTCAAAGTACATCAGGCTATAATATAGGCTGCATTTAGTGAATGGCTCTTCCAAAGATCTCACCAGATGTCCTTCATGCCTCAGCAATCACCTGGGGATTGACTGGGGCTGGTTGATCTGGAATGGTTCCACTTGCAGTCCTGTGAATTGGCTGGTACTAGGCTGATGCAACAGTGGTGACTAGGTCATAGGTTCCTCTTCATCCAGCAGGCTAGGCCAGCTTATTCACATAGTGGTTGCAGAGTTCCATAAGCAGTAAGAAAGGACAAGCCCCAGTTAATGTTTAAATATTTTCTAAGTCTCTGCTTGTTTGCTACTGCCCCATTGCCTAAAACAAGTTATGTGGACAAACCCAGCAAGAAAGTGGATGAATACTCCAAGTTACAGGGAAAGGCAGCACAGAAAGGTGAGGATTTGTGGAGAATTTTCCAATTTACCATACTTATTATCCATAATCAGTTTAGCATAAAGAACTGAGTATTGGCCGGGTTTGTTTCTTTAGTAATGTATATTAGTAAACAAGAATAGAAACTGTCATGGTATTGAGTGCTCAATAGGTCAATTTTTGATGACAATCTTAATCTCCAATTGACACTGATAACTATATTAGTCAATTTTCCATTGCTATAACAAAATACCCAAGATTAGATTTTTTATAAAGAAAAGAGTTCTATTTAGCTCACAGTTTTAGAGGCTGAAAGTTTAATATTGGGCAACCCTATTTATTAGGCCTCTGATGGGCCCTTGTTGGCTGGTTTTTCACATGGTGGAAGGCATCAGGGCAGGAAGTATATGAGAGGAAAAGATCAGATGGTTTGACAGAAAGTCAGAGTGCTGGGAGGGGCAAGTAATTTTGTTGTTGTTTAAATGAATCCTCTTGCAAAAATTAATTAGGATCTCGGAGATGTAAGTCCTTCGGCAAACAGTACCCACAGTGACCTAAGTACCTTGCATTAGGTTCTGCCTCTTCAAGTTTCCTAACATTGCCACACTGATGACCAAGCACACAGCACATGATCCCTTGGGGAATACACTTTTAACCATAGCACTAACTCCCCGAGTTTTTGCTGTGTCCCATGTCTCAGCATTTTATCTACATTATTTCCTCTGAGAAAACACCCAATGAGGCAACTGAGGATGAGGGTAGGCAGCCTGCTTGCTGGTAGTGAATCCAAATACCCTGAAGACATATATTTATTTTTTCTGTTCAATATTCTCTGGGAGGTTCTTTCATTCACTCTGTTTACTACATGGAAACAATTGTTTTTATCAAGCAATAGAGAGAACTTTTGCTAAAAAGAAGGGAAGCAAATGTAGAAAAAGAAAAAAAAACTGAAGAGGCACTTTCTGAAAATCAATATCTATTAAAAAATGGGTCAGGGAATCTGAAAGTTTTTGTTAGATTCCTGGACGTCTTGGTAAGGTATATCAAAGCAGTCTTATATTTATACTTTCTATAATACCACACTTCAAACTTTGCACCTGACATTGTGAAATCTTAAGTCTCTAGGTGATTACTTACTAAAATATTTTATTTTTTGGCTGCCTTACCAAAGTATCATATTTTGGCAGCCACACATCTGAACATATCACCTTCTTTATTGTTTAGCTTAGAGCATTTCTCATAACTATTGAAACCATACCTCTTCAACTCTGACCACCACATTTACACTGCTGTCTTCTAATAAATGGAACTAGGTCATACACCACCCTGCTTCGATTTATCTATATCCATTCATTTATACAGTCCTCCTGCATAAATGATTTGAACTAATATAACTGCTGTAGCACAAATGTATTCTAATGTTTTCATGGACTGGTGTTTAATTCTGTGGAGTTCAGATTGCCTGGAGCAAGAAATGGGCTTCTGAGAGAGAACTCAAAGGAAAGGATCAGTATGGTGGACCAGGTGCAGAGACAGGGACAGCTGGCAGACTAAGGGAGGTCCAAGTATAGGTTCATGAAAAATTCCAATTCTAACCCAGCTGCTTTGGCATCATATTTCAATGCCAGGAGATAGAGGCTTTGTCCATAATTTAAGAGATGTGCTCAGGGCTATAACCTTTTGAAACCCAAGCAACTTTGATTTAGCATCCTTCCTATTTACCAGTTTGAGTGTTCCCTGGGAGTGCTGCTTTCTTACTTCATTAGAGAAGAAATACTGCTTTTCCATTTCAAGATCCAAATGTACACCTCTAAACCTACTCAGGAGAGGCATATTTCCAACTATACCAGCTCATACTTGACAGCAATGGCCTTGGAAGGCATACTGGGAAACAAGAGTATTGGAATTTGGGAAATTAGACTGGCTGTACAGTACTGGCTCAGATATTCAAGCAAACATTAAAGAAGAGTTTCAATAATTCCTGTAATAGTTTCCCTCTTAAGCAATCATTTATTAAACATTCTAAATGGGCATAATATGGAAAACAATGTGCTCATTATTTATATTTTAAGGGAAGAAGGCAGAGGTTGTCATCTGAGACAATATTTACCAATATTCAATGCCCTACTGGGGATGACCTCAGAGAAGTACCGTATATGAAGATCTGCTAGATTTGGCTTTGGCCATCCAGACCCAGCTCCACTGCCCCCCGGGAGAAAATTACAATTCAAATTGACTCACGGGCACAAATATTCTTGCAGCAAACAAAGGAGTCTTGGAGCATAGAAATGTGGGCAGACATGTCAACACTCTAAATTTATAATGGCTGGACATGAAGCTTGAACCCTGGTTGCATAGAAATAAAGAATCTAAGGACCATGTCACAGCCCTAAAATAAAAATTATACTCACAAAACTTTATAAAGTAACTAAAAATTTGATACTTTCATTATTACTCCAAATTGATAAACATCCCAGGGGTGGGTCTAAACATCAGTGTAAATTGTTACCAGGTTTTTCTTCTCTCTACCTGGAAGAAATAACATAAAATATGCTTTTTAAATGCATACAATATGGTTTAATAAATCTGATTCTTGCTCCATTCCTTCTCCTCCCTCTAGCTCTTGGCTGACCTAACTCGGGCTGGAGACACTCCCTTCATTTTCCAGCAAAGAATGTGTTTGCTCTTCTAACTTACGGTAGCCTGATGTTTCTAATCAAATCCAAGATTTGGGATGAAGCTTGAAAACATCAGCAAAACACATTGACGTACAGATAGGTTACTTCATGTGTTACTCACTGGTTCCAAAAATACACTAATATTAATTTAGGCTATTTTTTAACAGATTGATTTAATATTTTGACTAATTTAATTGAATACTACTTTTAAATTAAGGCTAATTTTACTCTTTTCAATATTTTTTTAATTAGTAGTTGGATAAAATTTCTCCCCTATGGCATAATTTCAACTCAATTTTTTCAATGAATATAAAGCTTCTATTTTGGAAAATACATAGATTTAGGCACCAGAAAGAAGGAACTGTGCTGACTTAATTTTTCTTGCAATATGTGGGCTTGAACCCAGGGTCTTGCATGTGCTAAGGAAGTTCTACCACTAAGCACAATCCCCAGCCCTTTTAAAATTGTTTTTTAATTTTTTAAATTTATTTGTGACAGAGTTTTGTTAAATTTCCCAGACTGGTCTTGAACTTGTGATCTTGCCTCAGCCTCTCAAGTATCTGGGATGACAGGCTTATGCCACTGTACCCCAAACTGTATTACTATTTCTTTGTACTAGAAGCTCTTTTGCATAATAGATGCTCAGCAAACACTTAGTGAATTGAAATAAAGCAAAGTTTTGTTTTATGCTTTTAAAATAGAGAAACTAGGCTAATGATTTATGTAGATAGCAATAGCCCAACTGTTAGAGAAAGTGTCCTCGTAGAGGCTTAGTTGGGTACGAGAAGTGAGATGACTTCAGGGTACCCTTCCCCCATCAGATGAAGTGAGGATTACAGAGACACCGAGAAATAACCAGTGATTCATTGCTCTGGTGACAGATGTAACGATATTAGAATATAAAATATTTGAATGAGTCTCAAAATGTAGTATAGATAGTGCCAAAATTTTGTTAGCGATATCTAAAATACAGAAAACTAAGAAATATTTTAGCTTTGGAGGGGTTGGAAGAGGCAATTAGAAGCAGACAGGTAAATGGTACCAGGAGACTATCAGGCTGGGAGGCAAGACTGTAATTTAACCATTAGGTAAGATTACAAGGCAAGGAGCAGGCTACCACAGGTCACATGAATCCCAGTCAGGGCATGAATCACTCAAAAGGGCAAAACTTACACGTGGCAGTGGGTAGAAATTGTGAAAAGAGTATGGACAATGGAATTACACAGACATAGAATTTAATACCATCTGTGGTTTTCAGCACATTAGTTAATGTACTTAAGTCTCAGTTTATCATAAATGAAAGAATAATAATATTAAATATATACTAAGTACCTAGCATAGTACCAGGCATGTAGTAGAGTCTTAGTAATCCTGGTGAATATGTATGTCCTTAACCAATAGATACATAAGCTGCCACTCTGTTCCATGGAGAGCTGAGGTTAAAGGAAACATCTTGAGGACAGAGGTGCAGACCAACTTGTGGTGCACCATGACTGCCTTTAGTCCTGAGGGAGCAGGTGCACTTATTCACTACTGAAAAAGAGAGCTGTCAGCTTCCTGGACAATATGAATGGCATACAATCATTTCCCTAGTTAAGCAGAATTTGTTCCTTATTAAAAATAACAGTTGTAGTTATCTCCTTCTGTATCTTTAACCATCTTAAGGATATGCTATTGTTCTCATTGACCAGGGATGAAAGTGAACCTTAAGGAATCTTCACTTCCCCAAGTATACCTGACATCTGGCCACTTCCTTCCAATTCATACCAGTCAACTTCACTGCTGGCCTGAACTACTCACAGATCCTAACTGGGAGCCCTCAGCCCACTGTTTCTTTCTCCCATCAACTTTTCACATCATTTCACAGTCAGTCAATTATTTAAATTTTTGAAAACTTAATTTTAATAGGTGTTGCATCTTAGACCCTTTCACTAACCCCCAAGGCACTTTAAGAAAAACTCAAACATCTCATCAAGAACCATCTGATCCAGGGGCATGGTGCCCTTGCCACATGGCTCTTCCTTCAGTTTCCCGCTGCAGGACTTCCTTAACGTCAGTGCTTTGCCAGAACAGCCTGAACTCCATTCTCCACTCTGTTAGTCAGCTTTGTGTCACTGTGTAAAATGCCTGAGAAAAACACCTCAAAGGACAACAAAATTATTTGGGCTCACTGTTTCAGAGGTTTCAGTCACCTGGCTCCATTGCTTTGGGCCTGTGGTGGGGCAGGACACCATGGTGGAAGCATGTAGAGAAGGAAAGCTACTCCGCTCATGGCAGCCAAGAGAAGAAGAGAAAGAGAAAGGAAGAATTGGGGAACAAGATTTTACCTTCCATGGCACACTCCAGTGCCCTGTTCCTCCATCCATACCCTACTGTCTACCATTTCTACCACCTCCCTGTAGTACATTCAGCTACCAATGGATTGAGCCACTGGATACAGCCCTCATCCCTCATGATCCAATCATTTTCCAAATGCTCCATCTCTGAACATGGTGACAATGGGGACCAAGTCTTCAACGCATGAGATATTGGGAATGTTGCAAACCCAAAAATTAATATAGTGTGCTCTTGTCAAAAGATACAACTAATATACTGGTTACTACAATTTACATATAGAAGATACAGTAGTGTTCATTGGACTTACCTTGTGAATATCAAGCTTGTTTGTCCTCTATACTTCCTTAAGTTCAGATGCTTAATACAATCATTTTGCTTTTAAAATTAGAGGTTGCATTACATTGGTATGTCTCAATGTTTTATTCCAATTTTGCATTGCAATGACCAAAATACCTGACAAGAATATAGAGAAGGACAAGTTTATTTGAAGCCCACAGTTTCTGAAGTCTCAGTCCATGGATGACCAATCCATTGCTCTAGGTGAGGTAGCACATCATGAGGGAAGAGTATAGGGCAAAGGAAAACAGCTCCACTCAGGGCAGCCAGGAAGCAAAGAAGTGGAGGGGAAGGGGTCACAGGGAAGATGAATCCTTCTAGGGCTTTCCCCCAGTGACCCACCTCTTCTAGTCATCCCACCTGCCTATAGTTACCACTCATTCAAACTAGGATGGTCTGATTAGATTGTCCCTATCAAAATCTAATCATTTAACCTCTGAATATTCCTTTTTTACTAGGAGATTTTGGAAGACACCTCATATCTAAACTATAGTACTAACCAAAACCCAATATTCTTTATTTTAACTTTTCAGTGTAGTTTAATCATAGTCTTTGTTCCTAAAATCTAGTTGAAATCATTACGAGAATGAAAAGCAAAATTAAGTTTAAATATTTAGCCATATCTTAATTATGTCTTTTTTAAAATACAGAAAGCCTTAAGTTTTATTAAGATATTTCTTATTTGTGCTTTTACTATATTGGTGTTGTCATTTCTTTAAGAAAATGTAATAGTCACATAAAGTTCTTTTTAAGCTGCTTATTTTTTCTAATAAAGATTTACATCAAAATGGATTTATTACATAGGATCCAGTAAATTTCTTCAAATGTAACTGATTCAGGAAAGTGCAGAGATTGTAATTATGCAGCCTAATGAATTACTACAAAGTGGTGCAATTTTGTAACTACTAGCACTTCTCAATAATTATTGCCCCCAGCAAAAATAACACTGCTGACTTCTATTACTGTAATGATTTTCCCCAGTATTTCATTTATGGATTATAATTAATTTATTAACTAAAATTGTAGTTAAATTATAGTTAATTTATTTAGTAATCCTAATAGTGATGCCTACTTGAGTTTTAAAGATATATACGTGTATATATATATATACATATACATATCATCTACATACATATATATATGTAAGTTGTATATGAACACAATGCCTTTACTTTATTCATTTTCATGTGGTGCTGAGGATCAAACCCAGTGCTGAGGATCAAACCCAGTGCCTCACACATGTTAAGCAAGCACTTCACCACTGAGCTACAGTACAGCCCCTGATGTTGTTTCTTTTTAACCATTTTGAGGCTATTTTAAACAATGTTTCTAGGAACATCCTTAAACATGTCATGATATCTATGTAATTCTGTTTGCTATATAACATAGGAATAGAATTATGGGTACTCATACGTCCAGAATTAATAAATGTTGCCAAACAGCTTTTTGGCCTGATTTTGTCCGTAGGTATATCCATCAATAGTGTATAAAAAGCCCTGTAGTTTGAATCTGTGCCAACAGTTGGTATGATCTTTGTAAATTCTAGTCATTCTCTTAGGTGCTTAGGGCTGACTCATTGTAGTAATGAAATTAAAGGCAATTTTTAAGTATATTTAATGGGCATTTGAACATCATCTTTGTCATGTCAATCATCTTTTGTCATTCAGTCTTTCGTATATATTGTAGGGGAGTCTGCCTTTTCCTAATTGGTTTTTAGGAGTGTTTTTACTCCTAAAACATTACTCCTAAAATTTACTCCAGACATGAGCATTTGTCAGTTAGACAATTTGTCAGGGTCTTCTCCAACACTCAGTCTTGTTTTTAGTACTACTTTAATGGCATCTTTTGACAATAGAAAATATTTGAATGAGGTTGAATTCATTAATCCTTTTTGTTATTGTATTTTTGTCTGTTTAAGAAATGTTTGTTTCGACCAATAAGATATTCAATCTTAATGCATTTCAGAAAATTTTGTATCTTTTACATTTAGGTCTGCAATCCATTAGAAATTGTTTTTTGTGCATGGTGTAAATTGGAGATAGGTCTGTTCGATTTCCATATGGATAGCTGATTGCATCAATGCCAGGTATTGAAAAGGCTGCCTATCTCTCTTTTGTATTGGAGTGGCACTTTTTTTTTTATAGAACATCTGACTTTAATGTAGATCTGTTTGTTTCTGAACTCTATTCTTGTCCATTTGTCTTTATTACAGCAGTAGTGTACTGTGTTTAAAATGTGTAGATATCTGGTAATATATGTTAGCATTGAACTTTATTCTACTTCAGGAATAGGTTAGCTCTTTTTGACTCTGAGTTGTTATATAAATTTTAGAACCAGTTTGTTAATGTCCATATAAATAAACATGCAGCAAATATCTTCTGGAATTTTGATTGAGACTGAAGTTTTTCTATGATAAATTTTGGAAGAAATATTTTTGTAATATAAAATCTTTGAATAATGGCATAAACTTTTGCTAGTTTAGGTCTTCTTTATTTTTTAGTTATCCTGTAGCATCTGTGTGGATTCTTATATAAATAGTATTATATTTATCCTAAGATATTGCACTTTTAAATTTTATCATAAATGGCCTTTTTATTCTCTAACCTTCATAAGTACATACATAGTGATTTTTGTATATTGACCACATCAGTATACTGTTTTAATTTTAATTTTTTGTCTATGTATTGTTTAGAATTTCTACATTTTATGAGTTGCAATAATGACCATTGTTGTCTTTTATCAATACTTAAGACTTTTATTCTTTTTTTCTTATCTTATTAAAGTGTCCAGATCTTCCTGTATAAGAATAGAATAAAAGTATTCGTGATGATAGGCATCTTATTTCTGATCTCAAGAGAAAGATTTGACATTTCATAAACTAATGTGCTATTTGCTATTAGTTTGTAGATGTCTCTTATTAGGTTAACAAATTTCTGCTCTAGTCACTGTTTCCTTAGTTTTATTATCAATGATATTGGAATTTTATCAAATATTTTCTACATCTCTTTATATAATCCTATGATTTTTTTTCTTTTTAATAATGTGGTGAATATATTTTGCTCAAGTTCTTCCTTGCCTTTGGATTTGTGACTTAACTACTTTTGCCAATTATGAAAATTTTCTAGATATTAGCTTTTCAAATATGTTTGCCTATATTATCTCTCCTGCTTCTGAGACTCTAAACATATGGATGCTTATTTTTTCTTTTTATAACATCTCATATTTCTCCTATGTTCTTCTCCTTCCTTTCCTTATTGTTTTCCTTCCTTTTCTCTCTTTGCTTCAGTTTGAATATTTTCTACAGATCTATATTTCCATTTACTAATTCCATCTTTTACTTTCTCTAATGTTAAAATCAATTGTAGCATTTAAATTATTAGGATTAAATTAAATTAATTATTTTAATTATATACAAGTATTGCAGTTTTTAAATCTGGACTTTCTACTTTAACATTACATTCATGTATTAATAAAACCTTTGGCTATCAACTTGAGTGAATGATCTGTAGGTCTATTTCTCGTCAAAAACTGGTTATCTTTAAGGAAAATATTGTAGAAGATATGGGTGATGGCATTATTTCCAAAAAGGGTTCATTCTGTCCTTTGGTAAGGAACCTGAATTAGGGGGAAATCCAAATAAATTATTATGCTGGCTTATGATTTTTGTATGGATCAGTTTGTCCATTGTCTCTAAGGTAGTATTTTGTGGAGGTACAAATTGAAAGTCTAGGGTAATGAACCATAGAAATGAAAATTTGTATCCCATATGTGTACAATGAATCAAAATGAAGTCTGTAAAAATAAAAATAATAAAAAATTTAAAAAACGCCTAGGGTATTTATTAGTATCCTTCTTTATGATCAGTTTCTAATATCAATTTTTATTTACTTGATGCTAAGAAACATTTCAGTCTTTATAAATAGCTTCTATTTTCTTCTTAGTTTTTTAGACTCTGTCTGGACATAAACTTGAACAAATACATCAAAATTATAAACCCATTTTTCTTTTCTCCCATTTTGTCTTTTAAATTTGGAATAGTTCAATGCTTGTCTCTCAATTCCACCATATTTTCCCTAAATATCTTAAGAGTCTATCAAAGTGTGTTTGTGTGTCTGTGTGTGTTTGTGTGTGTGTGTGTTATATCTACTGTCTTCTGCCTGGTTTCTCAGTCTCCTTCCAAAAAATGTCCCATCTGTAAGCTGCTCACAGTATATCAGCTCACCTCTGTTTGATTCATCAGCAGCTTCAAACCAATTCCTTTCTTTGTAATTTTGTGTCTTTTCTACTTGTTCTCAGTAAGAGGGTTAGTCAGTTACAGGTGCTCTAGTGTAGCCATCTCAGAAATTCCTCACAACTTATTTTGATGATCAAGAGTTTCATATTGTTTTGAGTGTCAGGATCTCAGTGATTTAACAAGTATTGCACAAGCTTTAATAAAAGCCATAAAAACAAAAATATGTTTGCTATAATGTGTGTGAAATTCTTTAAATAGACATCCCACAGGCACTATGCCAATGGAATGGTTCTCCTCATTTCTGAAAGAAGAATAATTGAAGTGGAAAGAAACCCCAGCTTTTCTGAATCTGAAAACAGATCATATTAAAATGCAGACCGGCAAAAAATACATATAGGTATAAAGTAACTTAGCATTCACAATGGAAAGAACATACTGATCACACTGTACAGGCATTTCCTTTGCAATTCATGGGAGACCCGAAATATTTTTACTCACCAGTTTTCCAGCTCAAAGTAAGAAATAGGATTGTGCTATGGTTAGATGAATAATGAAAACTTCAATGGCAAGAAGAGCTTCCCAGAAGTTGATATGTTGCAGATCCATGGGGCTCAGGAACTGTTACTATTGGACAGACTATTTCATTTTTATTCTGCCAAGGGACATTAATTAAGAGTTAGCTGTTGCCAAGGTTAGGTTCATGAAAAAGAAGTTATTAAAATGATTTTAAAATCCTGAATATCACTTTCAGCTGAGATTATATTTTAGATGTGAATTAAAATATATCAAAACTGTATTCTCTCTTGTGTATATTAATTTTTCAAGATTAGGTCTGGTAATCAAAGTAAAACATAAGCCAACCACTGACTTTTATTTAGAGATTAATTAATTAGAGTTCAAGTGCTTTAGAAGGTAGAAGAACACTTATCTGTGCTTCTATTTTATGCATTGAGCTACAGTTTCCTAAAAATAATATATTCAACTTTACAAAAATTGGTTTCATAATACTCAACTATTATAATAATATAAAATTATGAATATTGTATTACGTATATATATTATTTTGAAATTTTGGAGTAAACTTTTTAAAACTCAAAAATGGTTGGCTTATAAAATTTGTTATTGCCATATTTTTATTATAAAGAATAAATTTATTCCTGCTCTAACAATTGAATATTAATCACATATTCTGATAGACTTCAGAGTCATTGAAAGCTTAAATAGTATCACAGAATTTCTAATACATTTCAAATAAAAGCATTAAACATCTATAAATAGCAAGCATTGGGAGAGACAGGGAGAGAGGATTAAATTCCTAGACATAACAAATTGTTCACCATCATGGCTGTACATATTTGGGAGTGGAGACTGCTGACTCATTAGTGACTTACACATTTAAAATTTGAAGGGTTGGGGGTGTAGCTCAGTTGGTACAGTGCTTGCCTTGCAAGCTCAAGGCCCTGGGTTCTAATCCCCAGCACCACCCAAGGAAAAAAAAGAAAAAAAAGTAAAATTTGAATAAAGTTCATTCAATTTCTTATTCATTCATGTATGAGATTGATATTACTTAGTATGATAATTATTTTACCTAAATTATGAACACTCTTCCTTGAAACTAAATCTACTTTTATGTCAACATCTATATATTTGTTTCTTATACCATTTATTTGAAGTTTTCTAATGTTCCAAGTTGTTATTTCTGACAACATATGATTTAATGGCTTATGGATATTTTACTGTGGTAGAAAGAATCTACCTGACAATTAGAAAATCCCCAATCAAAATGTACTGTCCTACTATATCCTGTGTTATATTGGACAAGACACTTATTTGTTCTCAAGAATGAAGGGATAAATTGGGCATGGTGGCATTCATTTGTGATCCCAGGGACTCAGGAGGCTAAGGCAGAAGGATCAAAAGTTTGAGGCCAGCCTCAGCAACTTAGTGAAGCTCTAAGCAATTTAGTGAGACTCTGTCTCAAAGTAAAAAAATAAATAAATAAATTAAAAAAATAAAAGATTGAAGTGATTATAATATAGTCTCTTATTTTCAGTCCTAATTATTTGATCACACTTTTTCCTTTCATTTAGTATAAGAAACTGTAACTTCTATTTTTCTTAACTGGATAAAACTTAACCTTTATTTCCAAAGTCTCTGGAAATTGGATGAACTACATATCTCATAGTTTGTAATTGCCCTCATCTTTCAGGTATATTCTAGAACATCTGACTATGCAATCAAAAATAATATATTTCTTAAAGAAAAAATACTGTCAAAGATTTTTACTAAAATATGGTTGCTCAATTATCACACACCATTCAATGAAAAGAGTTCTGTCTGAAATGATCTGCAACTTCAACTCTGTCAAAAATTGTCTATATCTATGTCCACTTGTGGAATCTAATATTCTGTTCTATTGTTCACACTGCTTCACAGTCTTATTATTATTTATAACATGATATAAATTATAAATATAATATATAATATATGATTATTACAGTTTAAAATTGAGTTTTAGTATCTAGTAAGGCAAGCCCAGTCCCTTTTTCTTCAATTAGAGAAGTGCCTTGACTTTTCTTAAGTATTTGAATTTTCACATGCATTTTATAATTTACTCCTAAATTCTCCCCAAATGTGTTTAGGTCCTAATTGGGATTACATTTAATCTACAGATTAAACTGGGCAAAACAATATCTTTATAATATCTGATTTCTTCATCAATTAACATATCTCTCTCCATTTATTTAGGTGTCTGTCTCAATTATTTTACTAAAGCATTATACAATGTTTTCACAGATATTGAGCATATATTTTGTTAGGTTTGATTCTAGGCAGTTTACAGTTGTATAACCTATTTTAAATTATACACCACAAGCATGTATGCCTACTTGTGTATCTCAGTTGTGTATATTTTTCTACTTGTTCTTGCTAGTGATTTCTTACATTTATACATATTGTGACTTTTCCATGTAATATGCTCATTCAACTTTAACATGTCCTATGGAAATGCTTGAGTCTAGAATGATACAGGGTTCTTCTAGTAGAATTTGCATTTCCTCTGCCATCTGGGAAGACTGAATTTACAATATTTTGAAAATTCTTCACTCCAGGGTTTTTGGGACACCTTATTAATGTGCATTCATGCTGTCAAGTTGTATAATGGTGATAGGCTGTAAATGTCTATGATGATCAATTTAAGGTTGCAAATCAAATTCTCAGGAGCAATTTTTTAAATATCCGTTATGCCAAGTTTCATCATGGCCAGTTCCATAGCAGTATCTAGTTTGGGGAAGGCTATTTATAGTTCACTCTCTACTATTAAAATGCAGTATTTGGTGGGTACTAGCTTTATCACAGTCTTCAATTATGCCTTTTGACTCAGGCTCTGAAATTTAATTCTAGTCTCAAGCCCTGTACATTTGCAAAATTGATGTCTAAGTTCATTGGATTAAAAAAAAATCTGCAGAACAAAGCCAGATTTAACATCCCTTTATTTTTGATCTGAGTCCTTACATTCATAACAGCTCATTGAGATGGTTAAGATTTTTAAAAAATGTTTTACAGTAGATCATCCATATCATCAGAAGCAGAGTTTTATGTATTTATTAAATGTCCCATAGTTATATGTGAATATTATGTCAATTAAAAGGAATATTGAATTTTAAAAATTAGCACCTAAATAATATTTATAACACAATTATACAATATTAGTTATTTCCTAGCTGTGTTCAATGCAAATTCCTAGAAACAATTTACAACCCCAAAATACTACTTATCCATGTTATAGTCCTTACTTTTCCCCATTTAAAGGAATTATGGTTTTGCAAATACAAATTTCAGGAATATGGCAGATTATTTAGAGTCCAGAGAATTCCAGTGGGTCAACAATCCCACATCTACCACACCTTGCTGTTTTTTGTAAAAGGACACAGAGAACAAAATTAAAGAGCTCATGTTTTCCAAATAGGGAAGGGCAATTTGAAGAAATCATGATTAATGATAATTGCAAGAAATTCATTAAAACAGTATTGAGTTTACAACATGGAGAGAAGGAGGGAGGGATGGAGGGAGAGAATTCTGAGGTGGTGAAGAGACTCTTTGAACACTCCTGGAAGTAACTTGTCACCACTCCTGTCTCTTAAAAATCAGTGACTAAAATGAATATGCCTTTATTCTGTAATTTCTGCATGATTTATAATTTGCTTCATCCAAATAGCCTGGATTCATTGGGGGATAGGAAATTTATTATTTTAAAAAGTATTCTAGCTAATAAATAACCAAATAATTAATGAAGAAAATCATGATTATGCAATTCCAAATGAAGTAAGTGATTAAGGAACTAGTTTTCCATTGATATTCAAAGAAGTAACAAAATAGGTGGAAATTTTTACAATGGAAGTATTGTGCTGTGGCTCTGTGAACCTGTGGTCAATGTTAGTTACTGTTACTAAAACGCTAGAGTCACACATTGTGTGCTTCCTGATACAATGTAATATGAAACACAGAATGATTGTCCCTACTGCTAAAAAAAATACCATAAACTGGGTAATTTGTAAGTAATAAAAATTTGTTTTTCATAGTTCTGGAGGCTTAGATGTTAAGATCAAGATTCCAGTGGCTCTGTGTCTGGTGAGGGCTCAGTCTCTGTTTCAAAATGTGCTTTCATATGGTGAAAGGAAAACAAGGAGTGAGTGAGCATCGTGTCCTCACATAACAGAAAAGACAGAGGGGTCAGGCAGCACTCTGGGTCCTCTTTTATAAGGGCATTAATCTTATTCATGAGTGTGGTGTTCTCATGGCTTAAATGCCTCCCAAATTTCCCACCTCTCAGTATGATAAACTTGGGGTTTAAGTACCAGTACGTGGAGTTTGGAGGGAAACATATATCCAAAGAATAGCATTATACCCCTAGACTCTCAAAATTATGTCCTTATAATATGCAAAATACTTTCATTTTATCCCAGTATCTCTATTTAGGGTTTTAACTTGTTCCAGCAGGGACCTGAAAGTCTAAAGTGCAGAGTATCATCTAACTATCACTTAAATCATATATGGCTCAGACCCAAGGTACAATTCATGCAGAGGCAAATTTCCCTCCAGCTGTGAGTCTGTGAAATAAGCAAGTTATTTGCTTCCAAAATATAATACAGGAACACTCATAGGATAGACATTTCCATTATAAAAGGGAAAAACTAGAAAAGAAAGAGCTAACAGTTCCAAATAAGTCAAACAAGGAAAACAACATTAAACCTTAAGGGTTGAGAATAATCTTTGTGTCTCCTGCCTTCTGGATACACTGGGCTGGGAGCTGGGCCCCCAAATCTTTAGGCAGTCCCATTCCATGGCTTTACTGGGTACAACTCATGTGACAGCTCTCACAGGCGGGAGTCTCACTCCCATGGCTCTCCTAGGCTGGCTTTGAATGCTGATGGTTCTACCATTCCAAGGTCACAGGGGTGGCTAAAAGTCTGTTCCATAAGATATTGCTTTGTGATCCAACCCTGTGGCTCCACCAGGCATTTCCTGAGTGGATCTCCACTGTGGTTCCACTTCAGTGTGTTCTCTCTGCCAGGATCAAAGGTTCTTCAGAGAACATCCTTGAAATCCAGATGGACATAGCCTTTCCTCTAGAATATATGCGCGGTGCATGTCTGCAGAGTGAGCACCATATGAAGGACACCATGGTTTATTACCTCTGCCCTGAAAGAGAAGCAGCCTGAGTCACACCTGAGCCTGCCAGATCTACACCTAGGATGACCAAGGAACACTGCCTAATTATTGTGAGAATGCACCTGAGGTGTGCAGTATTGAAGTCCTGAAGATGACAAAGGTCCCTCTTTTAATATAGTTCTGTTCCCCAGGCCACAGCACTCTGGGGTATGTAATCCTTAGTATGACAGGTAAGATTTCTGAAATGACTTCAGGGTTATTTATCATTTCTTGATAAATATTATCTCACTTCCTTTTATCCATATTAATATCCTTATCAAAAGTTTACTTGGTCACACAGACCCTTGGTGTTCTTTCCTGGACATACCTGTACCTTCATTACAACCTGGTCAGGTTGGAGGATTTTCCAAATCTTTTTGTTTCTTTTTTATTATAAATGCTGTCTTAATTTGTTTCTCTTCCCAAATTTTACTAAGAGAGATCAAAAGAAGTAGTGTAGCACCCTTAATATTTTATGGATTTTTCTACAACTATACTTCTGCCCACAAAACTCTGGTACATTGGCAATTTAGCCAACTGTTTTTGCCACTTAATAAACAGAATGACTTTCCTTCTACTTCCTAATATCTTGTTCCTCATTTCCACAATTACCTTTCCTAAACTACCTTTACCTTTCATATTTCTACCAACATTCTGTTTGTGACCACTTAGGCAATCTCTGTCAAGAGCAGAGTTCCTCCATGATGTATAAGAACAGAAAAGTAACAGCTTTCAGGCTGTGACATCTTATTTTTATTTTTATTTTATTTTTTGCAGTACCAGGGTTTGAACCCAGGGGCACTCTACCACTGAGCTGCCTCTATTTTTATAAAGCAGAAATTTGTCTTGAGCTACTCCATTTTGAGCACTAAGGCAGAATGACTTGGTAACTTGGCTGAGAACATAGATAACCACCTGATGTTGGATATACAGAACTCATTGAAAACAATAACCCTCAACTGCATGGCATAATTGTAGGTATTTATGATTATAAATGAATAATCATTTATTGATCAATAATAATCAATAAATTAATGGTGCTAATAAAAAATGGCCACCTTGTGAAGTTTTTGGATTAAATAAAAAGCATGTGCCTATATTAAATCCATATCAGAGAAATCAGGCCCAGGAGTTTATCAAACACACCAGCCTGCTGAATGTTGCAGCCCCCTCACCTAAAGCATATACAAGATGAGGCACCCAAGAATATGGTACCCTAGCATATACAGACCCATCATCTTATCAGAGCATCAGCTGAGGTTTAAGGAGAACATATCACAAGGTTGACAGGCAACAAACTCCCAACATTCTCAACGATTCAGCTCGATTGATCTCCTTGATTGATGCAACCTACTTCTAAACTGCTTTCTGGACCCTTGCCTTGACTCTTTGAATTGGCTTGCTCAAACCATTATCTGCCTACCTGTGGGGATTCTACATATGTGACTGCTTGCTGCATTTGTTCTGGGTATTCCTCTTGAAACCATGTGGACAAATTTAACTCTTAGCCATTCTGTAGCTTATATATATTATTGCTTAAAGTGTGATATATGATTTGAGTGTGAGGTATTAGTGATTAAGATTGGAATGGAATTAAAGAAATTATTTCCCTCTTCACAGCTATCAAACCATGAGTGCTCAGTGAATTAAAGTAAATTAAAATGATGAATCTTATAAATTTATTGTTATTCAAAAAATCTGACATTGTAGAAAGACACAAACATTCCATCTATGTTAATGGCACAGCCCACTCACAACAATCTCTAATAATTAGATTTAGACTCTGCCTATACTTTTTTTTTTTTTTCCCACTGGAGCTAAGAAACCTATCTTGTCCTGATCTTGGATATCAGAAGTTTAGAACTCCAGAATCAGATTTTAAAACTAGTACCAGCAGCCTCCCAATTTCTAAGGCCTTTCTACTTGGAATGAGCTATACTCCCAGATTCCCTGGTTCTCAAACTTGCAGGTTTCTTATTGTGGAACTTCCCAGTTTCCATAATCACATGAACTAATTCTTCTAATAATCTCTTTCTCATCTATCCATCCATTCATTGCATTAATTGTGATCTTTGATTAAAATTCAAGTGACCATATGTATGTGTGTATTCTAATGTTTGTCTATAATATATTAATTTTATTTTTCACTTGATTTAGTAACCATCAAGATATATATGAATCTTCCAGTGTGTGCTCTGATTTCTTGTCAGAATCAAAGAAAATTAACTTCCTACTTTGCTTTTATATGTTGTGAGAACTTGTAAAGCCAAAAAAAGTACACTATTTTTTCATAACTGTAACTTCAACTAAAAAGTAATAAAACTCTTACTCAAAATATTATATACTTAATATAAATTTCTATCATGATTATATGATGATTTATACCATCATCAATGAGTTCTGTTACACATGACATTTTTGTGTAAAATTCAGAATGCCACTGGTGTTACATAATAAAATTGTGAACAAAAGGAAAAATTAAATCATCCATTTACGTTCATCAATTTATTCAGGTATTATTCACACCAAACATACAAATTCATGATGAAATTTATTTTTTCTTTGTTTTACACTAGAAAGATATCTGAATGCAACTAATTAAATATATGCTTCTAATTTTATAAATATCATATGAAAGTATTCACAACAATATAGATGCAGAACCTATTAGCATCTTAAATGCTTCTTTTGTAAATATAATTTCAATCATATGATTTTAATTATCTAAAATATTTTGATCTGTATCCTATTAAGGTATTTAGAACTACAAAATAAAGTTCATGCATTATTCTAATTAAATCTTTAAGTATTAACTAATAATCATTAATTCCTATTAGTGCTACCAAGAAAAGTTATATTTATAAAATATTATTTTATTTTACTCAATAGATATTTTTCTGGTACCAACATGAATAAAGATTAAGTAAGAACATAGGTAATCAAATTCACAATTTTTTATGGTCGTTTAGCTCATTTTCTTTACCGATCTTTCTATTTAAACTGAAATAACTAAATTTGTGGTTAAAATGAAAACAAAGATCAAAATAGGAAAATAAAAACTTTGTAAAATCTGGCCACACTAATTTTATTCCTTCCAGATTTGCAAAATATGAAATGTAATTGTTACCAATGCTCAAGCACCCTATTACCAATAGAGACTGCAACTATTAGATCCCCAAACCTCTCATATTTCTTTAATTCCTGACTTACAAGAAAATTCCAAGTAGCTGTAATATAAACCAGGATGGACCTCTTGATAGATATAAATCTAGTTTGAATTTGAAATTACAATGAGTAAATCAGCCCTATCATTGAGATTTCAGGCCTCATGAAGTATTAAGTCTGAGTAACATGCATTCAATTTTTTAACAATGAGTGTCATTTTCCTATACCTTCATTACTGGCCTGGCTGATATTTAGGTGTTTATTAATTTCTTAGATGCAACTCAGCTTTAAACTCACATATCCACCACATTCACATGCATTTATTGAGTGCCTATTATGTGCTAGGAGCAAAGTAGGAAGTAAAAGCACAATGGCAGTGACACAATGTATAGAAGAGAGTTGCAAACACAAGGGAAAAGAGAGATAACAGTCGAAGGATACAAACTTCTGCCATAACATGAATAAGTACTGAAGATGTAATGTGCAGAAGGTGGGTCTAGTTAATAGTTGTATAGCATACTTGAAATTTGCAAAAACAGTAGATCTTAAGTGTTCTTACCACAAGTAAATAGTACCTTTGAGATGATGCATGTGTTAATTAGCTTGATAGTGATAATCATTTCAGTGTCTATGTATATCAAATCATAACACTGTATACCTTAAATATATGACATTTTGTCATCTTCAATAAAGATGGAAGACTATTACAAAAATAAAAGGAAATGTAATTGTTCCTGATAAATGGATAGAGGTTGCATCTACCTCAAAAGCAGATTTAAAACAGAAACTTCTGTATTTGCTGTAAGACTGCAGAAATTAAAAAAAAATGGCTTTATATTTCCAGTGTTTGAAGCTTGAAAAATGAATGATTAAACCTTAAGAATAATTACATCAAATCACCTCTTTCCATCCAAATCAACTTTATAATATATTTATGCAACTTAATAATGCATAATATATTCATGAGCAGGTCTGACATATATACATATTTGGAAGTTTTTAGTTAACTCTCCAAAGACCTGGTCATTATGCAAAAAAATTTCCTGGCTTTTATTTATTGAACTATTTTGACCTAGCAATTGATCTGGAATTTACCTGTTCATTTTCATACCTGGACCCTTTCCATCTTCACTACTGTGCCACCAAGACTCTGATGAGATTAGCAATGAATATAAAACTGTTTTCTTTCCTCAACATTGTTCAACTTAATTATATACTAATGAATATTTAATTTTTTTGTTTTCATCCCTTCTTTCTGTGCTTTTCAATATCATATAATATTGCAAATTAAGTCAACCAGTGATATAAAAACCAAAGCAACCTTACAAGCAAATTCTAGTTCCTATTTAAATCTAATAAAATGTTTATTGGTTAACAATGTTAACAACTGTAAACAAGATGTGCAGGCAAATTAAAATTTATAGATCATCTTTCATTGTATTCATGATTACTATTTGTTATGTAGACTAGTATGACTTGTGGTGGAGAAAAATCAATTGCAATTCTTGAAACTAAGTAGATTCTTCAGCTTCATTCAGAAAAAAAAAATGACATTTATAACACCATGCAGAAACAATGTATAGATTAATAGGAAGTATTTGCAAGCCATCCATCTGATAAGGGACTAATATTCAAAATATGTAAGAAAATCACACAACTAAATAGCACAGAAACAAAGAAGCCTTGTTAAAATGGGCAAGGGATCTTAACAGACATTTCTCCAAAAAAGACATGAATGGGCTGAAGATATATGAAAAAATGATCAACATTACTAATAATTAGGGAAATTCAATTAAAGCTACAAAGAGTATCTTGCACCTGTCAGAATAGCTGTTAATAGAATAAAATATATTGCATTAGAAAAACTAAATTAATATGGAGAAAAATAAAGTAGGCAAGAGGGTAGGAAATGTGGAGGCCTGTTGTATTATCTGGAAGGCCTCTCCAAGTGACAACAGATGTGTTGAAAATATGTGAAGTAAGTTTGGCATGATCTATCTGTGCATCTGGTCAGAGAACAGCATTATGCCCAGAAGGGAACAGTATGTATAGGGTTTTGAGTGGGAAGCATGCCTGAATTTTATGAGGGACATGAAGGAGCCCCGAGTATCAAGAGCAGAGAAAGATGAAAATAACAGCAGGTACAATCAGAAAGAAGGTGATTGGGAGTTGATCTGGTAAGGACTTAGTGCTGCATTAAAGTTTTTGAAGTAATATATGAACTTTATACATGGTTGTGCTAGTGATTCTATAAGTGTTTGAAATGTACTCAGTGCTAATTAGTTTATGATTTTATGTTAATTTGGAAATTATTTCTGTTCTTTCCAGTTTAATGGAAATGCTAGGCAGTAAAATACAACAGCACCCTATCTTTGTTCTTGCCCTATGAAAATGTATTGATAACCTAAAACTAATACTACACTTACAGTTCAAATAAAACAGGAAATATTACTAATACAACCAATCTAAAATAACCAGAATAATAGAAAAATAAATGTAAATTTATATATAATTTCAAAATGATTAATTGCATACTTTAGGAAACTTATTCTAAAAACAAGTTCAGTGGCACTTGAACAATAGTGCTCAGATCATGAGATGCAATTGTCTTCTGCACTTCTCCTGTCGCATCATCTGGCTTATTGTGTTCTATTCTTGGAACCACATTTTACAGGGGACACCAGTAACTGAATCATGCCAAGTAGAGAATACAATAGAAATTCAGGATGATAAAAAGTCAGGAAACAACTTCATAAACTGTGCAACCATTAAATTTATCTCCATGTTTTTACCCTTACACTCAAACTCATCCTTGCTGAGAACCTATTCTCAATATTGCAACAGAATGGTCTTTTAAAAATAAAGTCAAAAAAGTCACTTCTCAGAATTCTGTAATGGCTCCACAGAATCCTTGCAAGAGTCCACAAAGCTGTGTATGATCCTTCCTTGTCACCTCTGATATCTTGTTTTCTCCTGTTGTTCCCCTCCTTGCTCACTCAGCTGCAATCACCCTCTTTTGTCCATTTGGAACACACTTCCCCTGGTTTTGTGGCTATTTCCCTCACTTCTGTCAATTCCAGGTCATTGATCAAATATCATCCCAAAGAAGCCTACTCAGAGCACTCCATTTAACATTGCAAACCATCCCTGTCCCTTTATCCTACACATCTTGTTTCCACAGCACTTATCTGTGCTTAAAAATTGCAGATTTTATGGTTATTGTTTTGTTTGAATTGTTTCTTCATTTTTGGCTATCTCTCTTTGCTAAAATGAAGATTCGTGAGGGTTTGGGGTCCTTCTTTTGTTCATGGTGATATTCCAAATTCTAAAAACCAACAAGAAACATCATAAGATATCAATAAATATTTCTGAAAATTAATTTATTACCTGACTTCTAAGACAAAGCATTATGATGTTAGAAGGGCATTAATAAGTTGTAGGTGTGATGCTTTACTCTAGGTATAGTGAGCAACATAACTTTTCGCAAGGACGGACATTCTCCACAGGATCCTGGATAGTAGCCACTTACCATGTATGATTACTGAGTACCTGAAATATGACTAGTGCAGGTGAAGAACCAACATTTTACATTTCTAAATTTTAATTAATTAAAATTTAAATTTATGTAACCACACAAGGTAAGCAGCAACCATACAGGACAACATACATAGCTCTAGCACACATAAACTAAAGCCAATGATAGATTTTTATGAGAAAGAGATTTTTGTTTAATTAAGAAAGAACGTAGCAATCAGGGCTCTCCACAGTAGAATGGTCTACCTCATAAAAAATGTGCTCTACCGCAGAGAAGTAGTGTTTCAACAATGGTAACATCAGAGTTGTTCCAGCAGGGGTTCTAGCCCAGACAAGCTAAGTGTACTACTAAGTGAATATAATTTCTAAATTCAATGTCCCATTACATGCTTTATACCTAAAGTCCAATTCTACTGTAGCTTATTTTTTATTCCTGTAGGTGGAAAGAAATTTAGTATTCTCAAAGTAATACATAGTATACTAAAAGCAGGTAATTTTCCTTTTTGAGTCCTCAGTGAACAGCAAAGAGGAAGAAAATACATTTATAAAGGTGACAAAAAATAAATTTCTGGTCATCACTTTTGGATTACAAATCAACTTCTACCATGTAATTATAGCTGCAGGGATTATGGAGTCATACAGGTTTCACAGACTTTGGAAAACAGGTATTCTCTGGTGTCTCCAGATGTCCATTGATATCATTTTTCTTTACCTCTATAGTAATAGAATTTTATCTGCATCACCATTCTTCCCCCACAAAGGACAGGTCCATATGTCTTGAGAGTTGTTGTAGACAAGGGAATAAGCTCTCAATACTGAGATGCAAGCAGAAGTGTTGTATGCAACTTCTGCCTTGCAAATTTAAGAGGGCATCTTTTGCTCTAGCCATCTGCTCTTTTCCTCTCTGCTGGGTGAAGTGTCAATGATCAAAGTGACCTTGGATTTTTGAACCATGTGAATTTATTATTCATTCAGTACATTAAAAGCAGATCTATTAAATTTGTAATTATACCAAGACTAGTTAATAAGATAGAAAACATAAGGTGCTTCCTGAAAAAGCAAAATGAGAAATGTATTAAGCATCTGTTTTTCTCAAATCTGATTCCTTTCTTGACAGGAAAGGAATACAATTTTGGGACTAGTCATGGAACAGTTATCACCTTGGCAGGTAAAACTTTCTGCCTGCCACAGGGACTGGAGATTCTACATTTTCATTTGAAACACTTTATATGAAGAAGGAAAAGGCTATTTAAAGAATTGCAAAGACACTGGTGGCAGGCACTTTTTCTTTTTTCCTACATGGTACTTAGTGTTTGACAACAAATATACTTAGATTTAAGGCTGTAATTTTAGATGGTGTTCAGAGGATGTGAATCAGTTTCCTGATACAAACATGTAATTAAAATCAAACAATGAGAATAGTTAAACATGGCATTGCCCAACAGATTGTTTAATGATAGACTTCCTTTCCCGCCTTGTTGAAAGGTAAGGGTTCACTGCAACTATCTGCTTGTCTAAATACAATTTGTGTCTTAAAATATTTTTGTTACAAAAGTCTTAGTACTCTGACTATATTTTCACATGGGTAAGAGTTAGGATTAATAGGTATTGTATTAATAAAATTTCATCACCAACAAAGACTTACCAAAAGGCAAGGTTTAGCTAAAAATGACTCACTATTTTACTCCTAGTTTTATTTCTGATCTAATAAACTGTAATTAGTCTACTGGAAGTGTGGTATATTAAATAATACATTCATTTTATAATACAAGTATATAGAAAGACAGCTAACTTTTCCAATAAGGTCAATTTTGAAAACAAAAATATATTGCTTTATTTTCTTTTACTAGGCACATTCCCAAGTCTGATGAGAACACATTCAATTCTAGTATTCATTAGAAGTTCAAGTTGAGGCAAGTTATTGAGATGATGTATAATCACATCTGTTTGCGTAGGAGAGTATTGAGATCCACAAGATTTTCTCGAAGGTAAAATAGTCTATCACTTCTAAGAAGGACTGGGAGAACTCTTCAAATATTTAAAGTTACAAGGCTGTAAGTAAACATATTTCAATATCTTCGTGCACCAAAAGTCATTTTTAAAAACATATTGTGATTTCCACCTAACAGTGACTAAACATATCAGGAAGTATAAGAGAAGAGAAAGTTTATTATGTAGATGTTTAATTCTAGTAAACAAACTACATCTATGCTTAAACCTAAAAAATCTTCCAAAGAAATGAATGAATGCTTTATTTAACTTTCAGAATCACTTTAGCTTATTCCTAACACTTTCCCATAATTCAGCTACATCATAAACACTCACTTTAAAATTTGTTTTTTGATTCTGTGATCTGAACTGCATGATCCAGAAACCAGGAATGGAAGAAAATTGAAACATGTACAATGATTGTGCAATAAAAACAAGATGCAGATTCTGAAATGATAGCCCATTCCGTTTTAATTTGTCATGCTTTTATTGCTTTGACATTCAGAGGGTTTTTCCTATAAGCACAAAATTAGTTTTTCACATTTACAGCATTTCTAAAATATGGCAAATAGTCTCTGTGTTTTCATATTTATCTTTTAAAAACATTTATCCAAGCAAAGACAATTGCAGCTCTGTCTCATTTCATGCCCTGAGTAAAAATCTAGATGACAAAATATTTTAACTTATAAAAAACAGATACCCATTCTTTTAAAAGAACAAATACTGGGCTTCCAATCCAGAAAAGATAGTCCAAATTCATTTCTGTATGCTCCTGCATACTAAGTACAATTATAAACTCTAGAAATAATAGCAGAGACAAAGGAGAATTTTGAAAGATGTAAAAAATAAGGAAGACAGAATGACTGGAGATCCCAGGACTGGAAGGACAATATAGTAGCAGGGTGGCCTATGACCCCTCACCCAATAGAAAAAGTTGACGTGAGCCCAGCCTAGGAACAGAAGGCAGTCCATCTTGAAAGAATTCTTCCCCCACTTTCCAAATGAGTATCCAATAAATCAACAGATGCCAAACAAGATGTCAAAAATATTACTCATCTGACAAATTTTTTAAAAAACATCACAAAAAAGCTATAACTAGCAATTATGAATAGGCATGAACTAAAAGAAAAAACAATGTCTCAGCAAAAAAAAAAAAATAGAAAGAGATAAAATGGAAATCGTAGAACTGAAAGAGAAAACAAGATAAAAAAAAAACTCATGAAAGCTACAACATGCATGAGTAGAAGTTGATAAAGGTGAAAGATAACATGGATAATCTTGAAGATTATCACTAAAATAAACTGAAACTTTTATGGATAAGTTGTGACAATAATTTACATTTATATGATTTATTTTAAAAAGCAACTGATTTCTTGGAAGTATAATTTGGTTAAAAATGTTGAGCTTAATATCAGTGATTTAAAAAGAAAGGTTGCATTTCTCTAAAATCCATCTGACCTTAAGAAAAAAAAAAACCATTATTTGTAATGTGTTTGTAATACATTTCAAACTATCTATAAAGAAATAGAATACTCCATTCATTAAAATCTATTTGAAGATGCATTCCATCACCAATTTTGATATTATAAAAACATAGTACTAGAAAATAAACAAATAAAAATGCAGAACCACTATTCCCTGCTAATTCATGTTGTGGAAGGATTAAATTACAAAAGTAATTCTTCTTATATGCATACTAAATTTAAAATCATTAAAATATTTGAAGATAATCGCCTTTCCATTGAATAAAATGATAAGGCAACTGGCAATATTTCTTCTCAAGAAGGCAAAATTCATGAGTTTTCCATAAACCAGGTTTTGGTTGAATCTTTTGGAATAGCAACCACAGGATGTAAACAATTTAGTTTCATGATGACCAAAACTTGGAGTCCAAAGGTAATCTTTTTCCCTAAAAAAATAAAGAATTGGAAAGATTTTCAATGTGCTGGTTGGCAGAGTTTGAAATGAATTCTATTTTATAGAATAAGAGATTTTGGGGGGCATTTCTGTCATCCTTCAAAGAACCTTTTTGAAAGCATTCTAGATTGCAAAGTAAATGTACCAGTGAAATCCAAACCATCTATATAACTCACAGACTTAATCTGATTCCTTTCTTTAAATGATGAAATGAGACGACTCTTAATACACATATCTAGTAAGTACTATTGGTGTAGGGGATAGTTGGGTGATTTGTGTTACATCCTTCTCTCAATAATCCTATGGGGTGATTAGTGTTACCTAAATTGGAAAGACAACAAATTAAAATATCAGATTAAGCATCTTTCTTCAGATCACATACTTAAATAGCAGCAGAGAAAAGGCTTTCACTTTTGTCTGGAGTCTATCCCCTACCAACTCCATCAAGCTGATTCCAACTATTGTTAAGTGTAATTTGGTTGTTTAGAATTCAGATGGAGAAGAGCTAAGAGACTTGATCCACACAGCTGAATGTTACTGTTCTCAAACTCCGAGCAGAGCCATCTCTTCCCTCATTGTATATGCATTCAATAACAAAGAATAAAATTGAGAAGGAAGTGTTGACAAGTCATGTTCTAGAAACTGTGTGTACCTCAGTGCTTCTTGTCAAAAGGCAGTAGGCAAAAATAAGAAAACATTTCGGATCAAAACCCAGTTGTTTTCCGATCTGCTGTTCTCCATTCCAGCTGCTCCTGCCTTTCAGTGGGCAGCAGGAATTCAATGACAGCTGCTGCAAGGATTATGATGAGAGGCTTCCCACTTTTACTGATCTTCTAGCTTTGATGTGTCATTGTTCAGTCCCATCTCGTGTTGGAAGGAAAACTAGCCTTATTACTAGTTTCAACTAAAAGCTGATTCAAAATCAAATATAGAGATTAATGGCATTGTTCCATTTGGTTTAAATTACAGCATAGGTTATATGAACTAAGTGAATAAGGCTGCCTATGCACAGAATATTATTTGTTAATTGCCTTGGCTTTCTAGGAACACAAAAGTATTTAACAACAAGAATGGTAATTGGACATTATCTCTTCAAATTCCATAAGTTATTTAGCAGCTGTTATAAATCATAAGTGATAGAAATATTTCATCAAAAGAATATAACTGGTGTGGAATTGTGATAATTAAACCCAAAGTGATGTTGAGAGATTGACATAATCATAAAGATCTCTCAAATATCTCAGGTCTTTTGGCCCCATTTCCATCAGTTCTGCATCCATAAATTCAAACATGAATGGAAAATACTTGAAAAAATATTTATCTATGCTCAATATGTACAGACTTTTTCTTATCATTTTTCCCTAAACAATACAGAACTATGTACCAGATATTTTCATTATATTAGGTATTATATGTAACTAGACATGAGTTAAAGTGCATGGGAGGATATACACAGGTTATATGAAAATACTATGCCGTTTTATGTAAGGGACTTGAGCATCTGCCAATTTTGATAACCACGGGGGTCCTAGGACTATTTCTCCATGGAAACCAAGGGGTGACTACAATTTACTGTGAATCCACCAACTGAGGCTTTTGAATTTCACTGAAACACTCAGTGCATCCTAGAATTGAATTTCCTAGCTTTGTTTAGTTCTTCACAGTTTTCATACAAACACGTTCTTCTTCAATCTGTTTGCCACCCGATGCCCACTATTGACTCTCACAAAGTATCCTGCCTCCTACTTTGCTACAAATTGCTGTGCCTTGAAATTCCTGTTCATTCTATATCCCTCCTTACCACTGGGATGTTTTTATAAGATCACTCACACTTTGATCATTTTGCATGATTTCAGAAGGAGTTTCCTCCTTTTTTGTTTGTCTCTTCCATTTAATTCATAATTTGAAAACCAATGAATCCACTTCTGTTATAAGCCAGGAATTCTGAGAGGAACTAGGAGTTCAAAGATGAGTAACATCGCCTGAAGGCACTGGCCGCAGTCTCCTCCACCATCAGTTATATCCTCACTTGCATCACCAGGCTCCCCCTTCCCACTGACTCACTTTCCTCTGAACATAAACAAGTAGGGTGCGAGGAACAAAACAAAACAGAATCATCTTTCACTATTCAGCTTCCATCCTGCCCCTTTTCTTGCTGTTGCCTCTCAATGTCTTAATGATGTTTTAATCCATAAATGTTTTCATTTACTCAGTACCAGGTAATTTTTAACCCTTATATACCTGCTTATATCATGCCAGTCTTCTGAAAGTTATTGAAAAATCACCTAAGCTCTTTCAATGGCCTTCTTTCTAGTTTTTTTTTTTTCCTTTATAACTCATTTTCAACACATTTGATAACTTTTGGAATTGATCCTTTGATTTCAGGGTTCATGATATTAATTTTTTTTTACTGCCCTCCTAATATTTATAGGTTTTTCTCCCCTTGTCTTTTTTGCTGACATTTGCTTATGCTAATTCATATATGAAGACATTTTCTTAGGTTGTTTTGACAAAATTTTATTATCATATCTTCAAATGATGAATCAGTATAATTATAATTGCCTACTGAAGTCTTTATTTTGGTAAGGGGGTTGGACTGTATTTATCTAAGATACAGGGTGGGAGGATAGAAGGACATATATGTAGGTATGTAGTAGGTACCCATATGGAAAGCTAATGTTGCAATTGATTAAGAGGAATTTAAATGTCAGGACCATGAGTTTTACTTGCTCTGATAGGAAGAGGGACTGATAATTCCCTCATTTTCAAAAGAGGGAAATATAATAATAGATTTGATTTTAAGAATATCAACAGAGCAAAGCAATAGGAGGAATTGGGAGGGAAACCTTTAGGGGTAGGGAGACCAATTTTAGGAACTTTTTTTTTTTCCTGTTAGTAAAGGACAGGGTAATAACAGTTATTATTAGGAGGGCAGGGGCCATTGGGAAAAATTAGAGATTGCAAACAAACAAAAAGTGTCACAAGAACACAGAAAACAGATTCAATTTGGAATAAATAAAAATACTTTTGAACCAGAATAAACCAGACAATAATGCTGACTAGAAACAGATAAAGCTGGGGGAGGAACTGTTCTGAGGTGTAGGGTGGGGGTGGCCAGCATGACTTCAGGCAGAATGAATTAGGGCCAAAGACGAGAAGCAGAGGAAAATGTTCAGGGCATATTTGGAAATTCAAAAGGAGATTTTAGAATCACCCATGACAAACTCAGTCACAAAAAAAAGAACCTAACAAGTAAAATTTGGTGAAAATTTTTATGCCTTCAAGTGAATGTTGTGTTCAGGAATTCTATCCCCTGTATCAGAGTTCTGGATTTCCTTTCTGGAATAACTGCCCTGCTAAATAATTCAGTGTAATAATTATTGTGTGGGTGTCTCCCTGTAGCATAGGGACTGTTCTCAGGAATAAGACACCGCGGAATTGCTTTCATCTGCTCATCATTTACTTCTTTCCATAACCAGCTTTATCTGTACAAGGTTCTGCTTGTGCCTGAACTTCCCGAGCCAGTACTTTTGCCATAACAAGCTGAGGAATGCAGAGCACTCCTCCAAATCCTGTTTTGGCAGAGGAGTCTATCCCTGATTTTTAGGCTTGAACTCAGCTGATTCTGTGATCTCTCAGACCAGCATTGCATTTGACTAGATTTAATCTTTTCTGCTTTGTAACGACCAGCAATGTGAAACTCAACCACAGTCATATACAGAGCAGTGGGAGTAAAATTATATAGTATTAATGTATTTTTTAGGAAATATTTCAGAAAAATGAGAATCAGGAATGAGGAAAAATCTTCCTCAATCAGAATGAGTAAATAATGAAGACTTTTTGGGAATTCTATTTCCAAAACTAAATAGTGTTTCCTTTGCTGTGAAGAAGCTTTTCAGTTTGATACCACCCCATATATTGATTTTTGATTTTACTTCTTTCTCTTTAGGAGTCTCATTGAGGAACTCAGTTCACAAGCCAACATGTTGGAGAGTTGGGCCTACTTTTTCTTCTACTAAGTGCAAGGTCTCTGGTCTAATGCCTAGGTCTTTGATCCACTTAGAGTTGAGTTTTGTGCAGGATGAGATATAAGGATTCAATTTCATTCTATTACATATGCATTTCCAATATCTCTAGCTATTAGAAAAATGCAAATTTTTTTAAAAATTGGGGGAGCAAGAGATTGTGAAAATGAATATTGGTGATTTAAGAAATTAAAAGAGGAATGGGGAGAGAGATTTATGATCAACTATCACATAGGTTGAGACATTGAGACAGACAAAGAAAAAAATTTAAATCTTGTGTAAAGTATGTCCTCCATTAGTGTACTCTAGAGAAATTTAGGAGAACTGGATCTTAGACACATTAAATTTTTACAGGACATTTTTTCCCTAAATATAATTTACTGCCCACATTAACTTTTTAATTTACTCACTTTTATGCATGTTAGACAACTTTTATAGGTTTAACAACAAAAACTTTTTAGAAGTGCCTATTGAAACATTTTTCATTTCTAAAACATAGGTAAAATTGGGTATGATTTCATTCCTATAAAGAGGATTGATGAGCACAATTTCTTTGTATGCTAATGATTTACTTATATGTATGTACATATATGTATACACATGCACATATGTGGTTACATATGTATTCATAGGAATTATATAAGCAACCACAGTTCTAGATTTTAAAAGCAGAATAGGCTTTCTGATAGTAATAAGAGAGCACAAATCCTGTACCCTCATAAGCACCCTCCATAGTGCTTGATTAAATCACTATTACCATCCTCTTTATCTCATTCTTTCAGTGGAACCTGAGAGTTTAAAACATTAACTCTGAAGCTCAGCAGACTGGTTTAAAGACACCACCTTATAATTAAGTGAGATAACAATGTTACTAACACTTCTAAGCTTCAGTCTTCTCAAAGAAAAACAAAAGCAAGAAGCAATAGACCTGTTACTTACTAGCTACCTTCTCCTTCTCGACTCAGTATCTTTTCTACCCAGTGATTTTTCACCTATATGGATTTGTCCAGAACTATACCACAAGTCTACTCTGAGCTTCAAAGAGGTCTGAAAACCTAACATTTTAAGTTCACGGCCAACTTAAAAACACTTTTTTTAATTAGAAAAAGAGAGAAAAAATATTTGGTGATAATTAGAAAATTACCTGAGTTTAGTAATATGCACAGGGGGATAATAGCATCCACCCTGCAGATACAGTTATGAGTACAAAATCTAATGCATGCACACACACACACACACACACACACACACACAAATACCACACAGAATCAAGAACGTAATACTTTGTAGAGTACACAAAGTAAAGTATACATAAAATAGTGAATGAAAAATCTTCCTCAATCTTTAAAGATTAGAATTAATGTCAAAAAATGGATTGACTTAGAAAACTGTTGTCTAGACAATTTCATAAAATATATATATTACATTAGCAGTGTTATTTTAAAGAATTCCAACTAGGTCACTAGGTCTGGTATTTTGGTAATGACTCCACAAAAACTTTCCTATAATTTTATATGTTTGGAATTTGATCTTGGATTTCTTTCATTTTAATGCTTTTGATGTCACTAAGAAAGTATAATAGTGTTCTTGCTTTCAAATACAATATTTTTTAGTTCCACTTAAGCACAGTATGATGTTGAATGACAATTGGGAAACCCTTGGAAAAATCTAAATAGAAAATTTAAGTTACATTTGATACTATATGAAGAAGCAAATGGAGTTTGGCTCTGGGAATTATTCCAGTCTACTGTGCCAACTTTTAAATTTCAGTGGAATTCATTTTACAATATTTTTTACTCAGAAAAACCTTTCATTCTAGTGAACTTCCTCTGGTACCCTGGCCTGATGCAAGTGGGCTGTAGGAGTTCAGAGAAGAGATTCCCTTTGACCTTTAGTTATGCCAGAATCCTGGAGCTGGTCTCCTAATCCTAAAACAGGCATCTTCTTTTCCCCTGTTATTTGGCATAAAATGAGAATTATAAAAAAATCACAAAATATCTATTAGAAGTCACAACATGAAAGTTTTAGCACCAATGGAACTAATTAATATCATCTGGAATACATTCTCACAAAGGACTAAGGACATCTGTGAACTTGTACTAAATCATAGGTAAGGCAAATCTGTAAATCGTTGTTTCCCAAATGTTAGATGTATTGTTACTTTTTTGCCTGTTATGCCTTTCTCCCTAGTGAGATTGTGTGCCTTAATGCAGGGACTGAGTGTCACTTACCAGCCTACAAATGTGCATAGAATTGGTGCAAACTGAGGGCCTTTCATTGATAATCAACATAAAACACATTGTTTTTCTGGTATTTATGATCTAGATATTTTTTGTACTAATAAATGTCATCCGTGGTATTTTGTTAAAAAAGAAAGCTGCTCAGATCTCTCCTGTTTTGTTCATGATATCTGTAGTTTTGTGCCTCTTGAAGAAGTTATATAATTTTGCAAGACAGTCACTTTCTTTTATTTATTTTAGGTTTCATTTTGACATGATTATAAAAGCATGGAATATAATTTGTTCTGATAGAGTCCCCAGTATGTCCCCTTGTCCTCTCCTTCTTCCCTTGTTCCCTTCCCTCTATTCTACTGGTCTTTCTGCTATTTACTTTTAGTTTTTTAAAATATAGTGTGTTGTGGATGTACTTGATGGTGAGATTCACATTAAATATTTTCCTTTCCATGCACTTCCTTTTATATTGATTATGGCTGAATTTCATCTTCAGAGATGGAATCAAGACTGATAGTCCTTCACTATGCTTATAGAACTTCCAGAGTTTGGAAGGATCTGGAAAACCAGGTGTCTCAGCACTTATGATTTACAAATGAGAAATCTAAAATAAAAAATCTGAATTTTCAGTATAAGAGATATTTGTTAATATCATATATTTACCCGCAGGCTAAATCCTGTGAATGAATAGGCAAATTAGAAATAATCACACAAGGTTAATTGTGGTATTGTACATCATAACTAGAACACAGCACCTGGACTAGATGCAATCATACAAAAATTATTGAACTTTTTACATTTAGTGGTGTGGCTCCCAAGGTTCCTCAATTGAAGTAGATTAGGCAGCAGGGTGGAGGGGGACCCTGAGGACTGAGGCAGACAAGGATTCCTTAAGGATTTCACTCTAAGATAACATACTAAACTCTTGACTATTATTACTATGCAGAGGTGACTGAAATAAGAATTTGATTGAAGCCTTAACTCCTTTTTAGAAATTTTATGTTTTTAATCTATAATTGTAGGTTCTTACTGCTAAATACAAATATAACTACGTTCAGAATTAGAGGGAAAACTAATAGTGGCAGAGAAGTAAGAGGAGCCTTTTTCAGTTATATAGTGTAACTACCATATTTAAGTAATAAAACATACTATATTAAGAAAATATGTGCATCACAGGAATGGCAAGAGTACAGGAAAGAGAATCCAACTGAAAACACTTCTTGTGTTCTCTGGTACAGCATGGGGGAGGGCATGTAAAAATTTCTAAATGGTACCCAAGCAAGAATACAGACCATCCATGATCCTGTTTGCCTGTTTATTTTTGAGAAGATTTATGCCTTCAATATGTTTTGCATCAGTCACATGCATCATTTTAGGGTCATAGAAACAAAAAGTGCTGAATTCTTTTTCATCACATTCATGATGTACATTTAGTTTTTAAAGAAATTCTATTGATACTACATCAGAAATGACTTCAGGATCTGACTTTTCTTTCTATCCCTATTCCCTTCATGTATTTCACTCCCAGTTCATGAATTAAAACTGAAGTAGTCACTTATTTGACTATTTTTGTCACCTCTCTTTCCACTCTCTCTATGGTCCTTTCTGACCTTCATACCACTATCAACTATGTTCCTTTAAACCATAGTCAACGCACATCTTTCTACTACCAGGAAAAACTAAAGCACTTTGTGCTTCATTGGTGAAAATAGGAATTTCTTCAGGAGATATAAGCCACTTGTTTGATTAAATGTTAAAAGTTTAAAAGCTTTGAGTTCCTGGCCCCTTATTCACAAACTAGAAATTCTTCTACTGGTGTAATTTAAATAACTAAATGTCTTAGCTCAGGCTGCCATAACAATAAATCTTTGGGTGTCTTAAGCAACTGACATTTATTTTCTCTCAGACGATACTACTTGCTTTTTTTTGAGCTGAACTAAGCCACACAATCATTGGTTGAGGACAACAACAATGTTGCATAGGGGAAGGGCTGTCCTGGTAAGGTTGCATCATGGAAGTAAAATCAAGAGAAAGTATGACCTGCTTTACACATTAAAGCTCAGTTCTTGAGCTAGGTTATATAGCCCAGTGAAAGAACTCTTGCCTAGTGTGTGTGAGGCCCAGGTTGGATTCTCAACACCATACACACATAAAGAAAAGTCATTTCTTCTCTAATGGGAAAGAACTATTAAGACATAGGGTTAGGGCACATGCTTATCACTACTAAATTTTTCTAGCTAATGAGCCAAGGCAGAAATGAGAAAAATGGGACCACTGTTTTTGTGCTGCTGTTGCATTTTGTTGGTTTGCTTTGTTTGATTCTTTTTGCATTTTCATTAAATGAAAGAGTACAGAGCTTAAAATTTTTTGTTAATTGTGTAGGATAATTACTTAGTTTTTCATAGGAATCAAGGGTCAATACTTAGAAGGTTTTTGTGTGGTATGAATGAATGAAATATCAATCCATAGTAGGAAGAAAATAAACACAACTGAATTAAAAATTTCTTCTAGAGAAGAAGGGCTTTTCTGCATTTAGAAAAATATACTGATAAAGCTGTTCTGAGTAAAAACATGGAATTCTAATAACATGGTTTGAGATGAGACTAAAAGAAGAGTTTTAAACTGCTCTACTTAGAAATTGACTGTGATTGGTATGAGAGCATCCTAGGAGAGAAGAGTGAGAATGGGAGAGAGGCAACAGCCATCTCATAAAAATAAAGTGCTACAGTTTGCATAGATTTCTTTCCATTCTAGGTTCTAGGGTAGACACAGGAGTCAGATAAAAATTGACACATTAACTTGAGCAAGTGTGAACTGGATTTGTGGAATGTGACTTGAATGTGGAGCCAAGTGGGACTTTCAGCTTCTTCCCTTCTGCAGTGAACTGAGCTCAAACAAGCCAGGGAACAAAGTGTTGGACTGGATATAAGCAGAAGAAATCCTGGATTTCTCCAGCTCTTGCTGCTGTCATAGGAAGTGACCGTCGTCAGGAAGCCTCAGGTGCTGACTTGGCTACTAAGGGTAGGGTGATTCCTAAGAAAACAGAGCAACAAAGAAGTACATGCCCTGGGCAACTGCTTCAGAACCTGCCTTTTGTCAAGTACACCATTAGCCTAAGGGTGGTGTTTAAATAGCAGGGTTCCCATCAGAAATGGAGGCCCTGAGGAAAGATTGCAAGGCAGAGCCCGGATACCATAGACAAAAACCAGCCACTGGGAGTCTGCTGGCCCTGTACATCACCAAGCCTCTGATAGGAGAGAACATGATTTGTAAAGATACCAAGGCTGTACTTTTCTTTCTTTCTTTCTTTCTTTCTTTCTTTCTTTTAATTAATTATTTATTTATTTATTTTTACAGATTTCATTTTGATTCATTGTACACAAACGGGGTACAACTTTTCGTTTCTATGGTTGTGCGTGATGTAGATTCATACCATTCATGTAATCATACATGTACATAGGGTGATGATGTCTGTCTCATTCCACCATCTTTCATACCCCTGTCCCCTCCCCCTCTCATTTTCCTCTATGTAATCTAAACTTCCTCCATTCTTCTTTTACTTCACACCCCCTGATCTCCATTATGTATCATCATCCACTTATCAGAGAAAACTGGGCCTTTGGTTTTTCGGGAGTGGCCTATTTCACTTAGCATGATAATCTCCAATTCCATCCTGCACGGGCGATTAGCAAATTTATGAAAAAGTGTTCAACATCTCTAGAAATTAGGGAAATGCAAATTAAAACCACCCTAAGATTTCATTTTACTCCGATTAGAATGCCTATTATTAAGAACACAAGCAATAATATAGGTGTTGGCGTGGACGTGGGGAAAACTGCACACTCATACATTGCTGGTGGAGTTGCAAATTGGTGCAGCCACTCTGCAAAGCAGCATGGAGATCCCTCAGAAAACTTGGAATGGACTCACATTTTGACCCAATTATCCCACTCCACAGTTTATACCCAAAGGAACTAAAATCAGTATACTACAGTAACACAGCCACATCAATATTCATAGCTGCTCATTTCACAATAGCTACATTGTGGAACCAATCTAGATGCCCTTCAATAGATGAATGGATAAAGAAACTGTGGCCTATGTACTTTTCTTTATCAAAGGGAAGAGCTCAACAGAAACACATGTATAAATGTCCCAGAGAAAAAAGAACCACTACATCAATTGAACTATCCTGGCTGAGCACAGCTAGAGCTGGCAGGCATCTGCCCAAATTTAAGGGAGGTCAAAAGGGGGAGTTTTTCAATATACCTCCCTCAGTACCAATGTAGGAGCCAATCCAGGAGCCAACCAGGTAGTCTGGACTGTGTTCCAGGAGCCAACCAGGTAGTCTGGACTGTGTTGTCAGTGTCGAATCTAAAAACAACACCCAGTCACTTGTCATTGCAAGTGATTTGCAGCTTTTAGAGGATCAGCAGAAGAAAATCCAGGCAAAGTGATCAGTATCTTAGGAGGTTAGAATCACAGAGATGGTGACATCTTCCTCATGTGACTTCACAGCTCAGATCTTCAGACAAAAGAACAAGACATACTGTGAAGAGACTTGGAAGGGGGATGATGAGATCATCCACTTTTGGGGGTAAAACTAGCAGGATTTGGCAACGACATTACTATGATCTCAATTTGTTTCACAGTCTTATTCAGTTGGGTTAAACTGTTACATTTATTTTTTAATCCATTTTCTGCCTTTTCATCCTCCTGATACTATTCATCTTTCCTAGGTAGCTACAGAGTTGTGATATTTTAAGATCATTTAACATTCAACTCTTGGAAGAGAATGTGACCATGAGGCTAGGAAATCTGAAACTGGTGGAATAAGAAGGGACAAGTGGCAGCTTCAGGAGTAGGGTGCTCACATGGCAGCAGGAGCAGCCATGGTTCACCTATTACTTAGTACTTGGTCAGCACAGCATAGACTGATGAAAACAAGTTTTCAAATAATGAATTCCCTAAGGGGTGCTGATGGCTCAGTTTCTCCTGCATGGGAGATTGCATGATTATAGACATAATCAGATAGGATTTTCTCAGTCTTCAGGGGCTGTTAACTAGGTTCTACACCTGTCTTCCTAACTCAGATGATTACCACTAGCTAGTGTGGATAAGAAAATTGTTCTGATTAATTCTTCCTTTATTAGTATGCTGTTTTAGAGAAGACTGAGGGACGAAAGAAAGGAATAAGAAGAGAAAAGGAAATGCCCTGTTTTCTATTTTCCGGTACTAATAAGTTGTTCAGTGTAGTCATGCCATTCTGTCATCAATATTATCAATAATCAAACCCATTTCAAAAGGCTTTAAAATTTATTTAAATTTTATAAGACATTATCTTATTTAAAATACAAATGCTTTTCCATCCCCAAGTAAAATATGAACTTCTTAAGTTTTCATGAAAAAAAAAAAACATGTCCAAATGACAGACATTCCGTAACTTTTGGAAAATCTCAGGTAAGCATGTCAATAACCCCTCTGTGTGGTCCTTGATATTTTGATTATGTCACATTGCTTTACTTAGATATACAGTCCATCTCTCTCTCATTGCATCAGAATGATCATAGGAAATATGAAGCATAGGTAAAAAACATGTGCCTAGATGGAAGTAGAAAGTCACACATGCATTTTAAGAACACTGACCTCGGATGACTTATGATACCAAAGACCAGAAAGTAAAATTAAACCACCTCTTCTTGAGTTTACTCAAAGACACCAAGAAAGTGTTTTCACAGTTGTCAGGAGACCCAGATGACAAGAAGTCCAGCTGAATAAAGAGAAAGAAAAAGTTACTAGTAATATGAGTTGACATCAAAAGTTCTATGGAATTTCAAACTTAAGTAGACATCTTGACAAAGGAAAGTGTAAAACATAAAATGAACTAGAATGTTACATTTTTCCTTCTTTGGGACTTGAATGCAATATTTTTATAGGTTTATATAGAAATTTTAACCACAAAATTGATACTTAATGGGAGACCAGATTGCTCTGAGGAACTAACCTAAAGTAAAATGTTTAAATATGTCAAAAGTTTTTTTACTCTAATTAAGAAAGCTGTTCTAGAAACAGACAAGTTTCATTTATTATTAAAACTAGGTTTATAATATATACAACAGGAAATAGCAGATATAAATTTAGGATCATCAGGACAAAATGAAACAAAATAAGGGATTAAAACATAATTTTGTAAAAACTAAGCATTCAAATATTCTAGTTGAATTGACAAAGCTCTATCTATAATGGGCAGAAGTTTTCCTGAAAGTAGTATGGCTAAATTTTAGTCTTATTCAATTGACTTTTACAGTTATACAGTTGGCCAGGTCTTTTACATGGTGAGAAAGGACTTTAATAATTTGATTAATGATAGAGGCATTTTTTTTTTCTCTTAAAGTTACTACTACTGAAGCAAATTTTTCTTTTTCTTTTTTTTCTTTTTTGGCACTGGTGAACTAACCCGGAATGCTTTACCAGTGAGCAATATCCCCAGTCATTTTAATCTTTTTTTTTTTTTTTTTTGACAGTATCGTTAAGTTGCTTAGAGCCTCGCTAAATTGTTGAAGCTGGCCTTGAATTTGCAGTCCTCCTGTCTCAGCTTCCAAAGCCACTAGGATGTTCCACCTTGCCTGGATACCAAAGCAAATTTGTGATGTCTGAGTTCCATGTAAAATGACCTAAGAGGAGACTGCTCTGATACTGTGAACTAGAATTACTCTAGTTCTTGTAGTTTCTCTCATTAATGAATAAACTCCCATACTTGCATGAGCTCTCTCTTTACTCCTGAGCACTGAAAGTTGGTTTTTGAAAGGATGGGGCCACATTCTAGTATTAAAATTTTACTTTGGTGAGAACCAGCTGAACTTCAGATGATTACCATTAGCTAATATTGTACTTGTGTCGATTGTCTTGCTACATTTCTTAGTTTGTTTGTATTATTTATGGCAACTGCAGGGTTTTGTGACCTTAAACCAACACAATAAGAAGGTTGCCATAATGAATCTTCAAACTGAAGATTCCAATACTTCTGCCTGCACAGGTACCATTTATTGAAAAAAGGCCACTTACAAGTACAACCTGTAGTATGCTGCCCTCATTTATTCATTCAACAAGTATACATTGAGTTTCTGTTGTGTTGTAGAAATAATGCTCACCATTGGCAATGCAGCAGTGACCAATTTGGAGACCAGTGTCTTGGGGTTCCTCGTCTCCTAGTGAACCCAGACTATTAAATACATAATTACATTGTAATGTTGTATGATACTGAGTTTTATACATAAATTTTAGTAGAGGAAATGATGTGTCAAAGCTAATACCAAAAAGGATGCATAAAAGTTAGGTGGAAAGAGCACAGTGGATTGGTAGAGTGACTTTTATTTAGAAAACAAATATTTCTTAATATGCCAAACAGACTGAGTACAGAGCAGCTGACCAGAAATGCCACATCTCTGTTGTTGGCGATTTGCATTCTCTGTGGGGAGGAAACAAAACCAATCAAAGACACTAAAGTCAGTAATTTTACATGGCAAAAGAGTTATGAATAATTAAACAAGGTCATAGAAACATTTGTTTTCCTCTTAGCATTTTTTTTGGCTTTGATTTTCTTCAGCGGGTTACTCTGTCCACACGCAGTTCATACACTTCTGGGGAAGCTGATGTCTTCCCTCCTACCTAGTATAAACCTAATTGCTCTAAAAGTAATTTTATGTCTTTGGAAACAACTGGTTGAATAATCTAGATCCAGTAAAGTCAGTGCATTCATTTGACCTGGCTTAGTTAGGAAGGGCAAAGTATCACAATGTAGCCAATAAAATAGAAGGTGAAGCTTCTTCAAACCTCTGGAGAGAGAGAGTTGCCTCATACTTAAGAGAAAGCCACTAGAAAGAAAGTCTCTTTATTTTTGAGATTGTGGTACAGCTCCTGCTGCCACACCCTATGTGCTTGGGAGACTCTCAGGGAAGCTCTTTGAACTGATTTCTACCTCCCTCTGGATATTTCAGTTACATAGGCAATTATCACACTTACATAAATCAATATCACTCCAAATTTCTGATCCTCATCTGAACACATTGAGAACATAAGTAAAGAAAATGGTTGAAATATTAGAAAAGATTCAGTAGGAGATGGAAGGACAGTTGGTCTCTCCTATAGGCTGTCAGGTCAAGAGCTCTCTGTGAATAGGTGATAGTTATGCTGAGACAAGGTGAGCCACATAGGCCCTGGGAGCAGAACCTTCCAGGAAGCAGAAAGAACAGCTCAACAGTCAGGAGTTTCCACCAAGAATGCAAAGGTATAAGACTTGAGATGAGCAAAACTCCACTGATTAAAAAGCAAAACAAACAAAAAATGTGTGACATGTAAAGAAGTTTACAATTAATTGTTAAGAGCTTTAAAATATTTGAAGTTTGGGATGGCAAATTAATGACTTTTTCTTCCATGTAATATTAAATCCAACGTTTTCCAACTTCAACTATAAGGTGTTATGTAATAAATAGTAACCACATTGCATTTTATAGTGTAAAGAACATTAAAATGAAATTAACATCATTCCTTTCTTATGGTTTGTCAATTAATTTCAAAAGTCTTGATGACAAATTTCTCAGAGAACATGAAGCCATTCAGTTGGTAAAATTAGTTAATAAGAAGGAAAGATCTAAGACTTTATAGTTTTAATAAAAAATGAAGGAAATCTGGGAAATATGTCCCTTTTTTAATTATTTCAGAAATCAAAATAGTTTAATGTCATGGGACATAGCTGCCAAAGAATATTTTTATTTCTCTGGAATAATCCCTTTTCAAGACAACATTGAACTAAGAATAGGATAATTGAGATAATTGAGACAGGGTTTGAAAAGTGAGAGATAAATTTAATGGACAAACTAAATATAAATTATAATTTTCATATTGCTGTGCTTAAGAAGTTGTAAGTCATAAATGTTTCTTTAAGTATTCATATTTTCATTAAAATATTCATTATGGAACCTACAAATTTCCCAAAATATGTACTGACGTCCTTGTCCTCTGGGTATAATATACTATGCTAGGGACCTCATAGACCAGTACAAAAATTAACATGATTCTCTTCCAAACAAAAATATCATAGGGACTCAGAAAGGAATATGGTGATACAAAGAGAGATGAGTCCATGCTCTTAAAAGAAACAATTTTGTTTTTAAAAAAATGAGATGCATTTGGATCCTAAGCTCTCCTCTTCACTTGAAGTAAGGTCCCTATTCAGAAAGTAGAGTTGCCTAAATTTGACATTTACATAATACCCTTCATATGACCTTATTTAAAATTGTTCCCCCCCTCTTACCTACCCTTATGAGATAAGAGTATTTTCTTACAGAGAAAGAGCGCTTAGGAGGTTTAAAAATCTCCTCCAATGATGTCAAGGACAGAGCCTGGCTTCCAATTCCATGTGATATCAAACCATGATTGCAAATGTCTGTCGTTCTATGTGTTTTCCTAAAAGTGCAGACATTGTATAGATTTTAAAACAATGTATATAAATGTATATTATATATAAAATGATATATATAATATGTATTATATATAAACACATATATTTCTGTTCATGTTAACATCTGAGTTTATATAATACAATGCCTATGCTTTGGAAGTCAGAATAGAACTTTAAAAAAGAAAATCCATCTAATCTTAAAAGCTAAAGGTTAATGCTGGCAAAATGGGAATGATCTTAAAATATTTTATAAAAACAGATCAAGTACAGAAAGTTGGAAATGTTGCTGGCCCCAAGTGATGTTTGCAAATTTTTATAGCTTGTAAATTATATTGTTACAAAATGTGAAATTATAATGAAGATTTTCCAATTTTTTTTGTCCTAAAAATATTTTTCCATGGTTGCAATTCAATGAAAGAGTATGCATATCAGTATTTTTGTTTTACTTGCCGAATTTTATGTTTCATATTAGAAAGAACATTTTAAGATTAACACATGGAGATTTTATTACTGCTAACAAAATAGAATCGGTCCATAGGTGGAGGAATGGGTTAAACTGGATTGGAAAAGCCAAAGTAACTAATGTAGAACAAACAAAATCAGATGTTACCATTGATTTGACACAATTTAGTCCTCCGTTTCTTGATGAAAACAGTTTAAAGATAAAGTCATAAAGAATTCTCTTCTGTCTTGTCAGTTTCTCAGCAAGCTTAGCAGCTACTGGATACATAGTATCTTGCATGGTAACTGTAAACTCATGAGATGACAGTGACCCTATTGTCTTGGTCTGTAGGATTCATTTTACCACAAACCTTGAGATCAAGAATAAAAAATAAAACAGAAAAAAAACAATATAGTAACTTGCATTTCAGTATTTAATACAGTATGTTTTGCTCCATTTCTAAATGTTTAGCTATTGAGGTTTTGCTTTTTTATCTAGCTTCTTTTTAGTCTCATAAAATGACTGGGTAAAACTTTCATAAATGTACTGTGAGATGTGAATGGCGAAGGGAAGTATAATATAAAAACTATGAGGTTGGTAGTAAAGTCTGTCTTCCCCACAAAATACAGTCATTAATCTAGAAGAGTATTAAATCAGTGAGTCTGACATGGAAATTTCTTTTGAGTAGTCTAAATAATGCTTACATAGTAAGCAAATATTTTAGAAAATTTACCCAACAAAGAAGAAAAAGATGGTTCCCTCCTTCAGCACTCCAAGAAGAGGAAAAAGGGCCATAGAAACGTTGGAGTTAAAGAATATTAAAAAGAAATTGCTCCAGTTAATTGCCATGATTAAACAATTTAAATTCCACTTATAGGTCTTAGCTGCCTTGTTTGGACTGTGACAAGATTTTTATTTCTGAGATTTAGAAAAGCAGATTTCCACAAAAGACAGTTCTAGTGCCTTAATTGATCCCTCTGAGGAAGCGTGTTCCAGCTAAGGAGGACAGGGTGTATTTTTTGTTGGATCAGACTCTAAAGCAGACGTTTATGGGAGAATTCTTCCATTCCACTTTAGACTGGGAGGCCACTTGGTTAGTTTGTTGCCAATGAGTTGAAGGTCATGAGTTTGATAGCTGCACACAACACTGCTCTAGATGAAGAAACTGTAACAAAGACAGATCACAGCCTTATCCCGCCAGCACCAGGGGAGTTCCAGCGTAGCTACTCCTAAAAGAGGAACTGGCTCCAAGGTGTGATGGGTCCCCAGTGAGCAATGCACGTTCTCTCCCTCCTGGAGTCATTTCTGCTAAAATGTGAAGGCAACCAATCACGAAGAAAATGGGATTGGATCTTTAGTATTTTAAGTAGAACCTTGAAGAAAAATGACATCAGAATTTTAACTGAACAACGTTAAGTTGCAGTTTTTTGAACAGTGTACCAGATTTTTTCCAGCAGCAGGGAGTGAGCTATCTAGAGTCGAAGATGTTAAAACAAAGATGCTAAACAAAGAATTAGTTGAATAATATTTTAAAAATACATCCATAGTTGGTGAATTTTTAAAATGTGTGGCTTATTTATGCCTTAAAGTTGAGATGCTGCTATTCATTACCATTTTAAAAATTATTTCCCTTAATTAAATTAGTGTTTTGACAGTTCTTCCTGAGAGCATTTTGTTTTAACCTCTCTTATTATACATTTTTAATGTACAAGCATATGAAATATTGGGAACTGAATGGTACTGGACTTTGGTTGTGACTCTACCACCCGCCCCTGCCACATAGTGGGCAACTAAATCCTAACTATCTCTCAGGCAGCTCTGGAACCCATGTACACTGACAATATTTAGGGACAGCCTCTCCCAATCCCTTATTTGAAACTTCCTATTCTCCTCCTGTTGGTCTGCATGCCTTTAAAATCATGTTTCTAGAATGATCTTTCCAGAACACAATTTTCACGGTGACATTTTCTAGCTTCTTGTTTTCTTTAGATAAACGTGAGACTCTTCACCACCCATGCCCCATCAAGTTCAGCCTCTACAACTCAGTTATATGGGATTAGTTGCAGTTTCAGAAATATGCTGACTATAGCAATGTTCTGTTCACTTACAAACTGTCTGAAATCTGATTGCCTCCCCAAAAGGCCTTCCCACTCCTTTCTTCCTTGTAAAACAAAAAATCAAACAATTGCTTCCTTTGCTTCTTCCTTGGAACATTTGGGCCCCTCCAGAGCTCCCAGGGGTGAATTGTGATTAGTCTAAGCCCATGGTTGTCTCAGCATGCTAACCTTTCAATCAGAGGGACAGTCTTTTAAAGACTGGGCCTTGAAAGGAACTAAATAAGACTTTCCCTTTATTCCTACTCTCTGATGATGTTTTGGGAAGATGTGAAACTCTAAACAGTTTAAAGAGACAACATGAACTCAGAGAATATAGCAGAGCAGAAAGAGAAACTTGGCTCCATAATAATGTCCTAAATCCACTAAATTAACTCTGTACTGACTGTCTAATTATGCTATGAGAAATAAAAATTGTCATGTCATTTGAGCCTGTTCAAGGCAAGACTTTTGGTTTTTGCTTTTCAAAGGCATAATTGATACAATTTCCTGTGGCTCCTATGAGGTCATAACATATACTTCATCTTTGCTAAAATTCACCTCCTCTGAAAACTTTCCTTAATTTCCATGCTCTTAGAATTCACCTGCCATACTAAACAGGCACTTCACAGGAGAAGAAATACATTTAGTCAACATGTATATGAAAAAGTGTTCAACACCTCTAGCAATTTCTACTTTTCCAGATAAATGTAAATTAAAACTACTCTGAGATTCCATCTCACTCCAGTCAGAATGACAATTACCAAGAATATAAGTAACAATAAATGTTGGTGAGGATGTGGGGAGAAAGATACATTCATACATTGATGATGGAACTGAAAATTGGTGTAACTATTCTGGAAAGTTTCCAGTTTCCACTGAAAACTTGGAATGGAACCATTTGACTCAGTTATCCCATTCCTTAGTATATACCCCCCAAAGACTTAAAATCAGCATACTACAGTGATGCAGCCACATCAATGTTTATAGCAACTCAAATCACAATAGCTAAGCTATAGAAACAACCTAGGTGTCCTTCAACAGATGAATACATAAAGAAAATGTGTTGTATATACACAACGAAATATTACTCTGCCATAAAGAAGAATGAAATTATGGCATTTTGCCGGTAAATGGATGGAACTGGAGGCCATAATGCTAAGTGAAATAAGCCAATCTGAAAAACCAAAGACCAAAATTTCTCTCTGAAATGCAGATGCCAACATACGATAAATGTAGGGGAGGGAAGAATAGAAGTTCATTAGATTAGACAAAGGGGAATGAAAGGAAGGGAGAGGGATGGGAATAGGGAAGACAAAATGAACTGGACATAACTTTCCTATGTTCATGTATGAATATAGTACCTGTGTAACTCCATATCGTGTACGACCACAAGAATGGGATTCTAATTAAAATGTTATACTCCATGAACATATAATATGTCAAAATACAGTATTATAGTGTAAATCTAAAAAGAACAGATTTTTTAAAAAGAGAATTTACCTTCCCTTTCATGTGATTACAGACTTTGCATATAGTTGCTGGACTTATTAAGTAGCATTTCAATACTTTGCTGAAAAACCCAAGGCATCTTTTGTATACTTGGTATTATAGTGCTGCCATTTGGTATGAACAAAGCAAGGGAAATAAAATCAGTTTCAATTAATCATTTTATCTAAACTTATGTAGCTCTAGAACTGACCATCGAAATGAGAGACGTGTTATTTTTGCTGAAGCTAAAAGATGGGGCTATGTGCATAAGAATGCTATTTAATCATAAAACACCACATCTATAGAAAAATCATACTTTAACATATACTTGATAATACTATGTAATTTTGAAATATTTTAACATTTTACATTGGTAAAAATCATTTTGTCTTTCAAAGCTTTTAATATACAAAATTATATTTTGTTCCTCAGTATATCCTTAAATATAGAGGAGAGAAGTTCTTTCATATGTATCTTCCAGGGAGGATTACCCTAAATCATAGAAAGGACAATCCATTTGCCCAAAAGCAGCCCATTTTAAAAGTATTACATTGTTTTAAGGCATACATCCTTTTCTCAGGTCAGTTCTCTTTCTAGCTCACTACCAGAGAATGTTGGCACTTAATGTTTGGTACATTATCAGACTCACCCAAGGATTTGTTTAGACATGGAAACAAGGCCCACTCCAGCCAAATGCAATCAGGCTTTCCAGTAGGTGCAGCCTGAGTCCATGTTCCTTCTATGGATAAACCTGCACGAAAGGCAAGGGATGAGGCCCCCAGCTCTAAAGGAGTGCTGTATTCACTGTAGCCCCACTCTCTTCCCCAAGCCTCTCCTAAGAACCATTTGACAGGGTTGTTGGGAAGAGCAGGCCCTGTGCCTCACTATAGACCTCCAGCTGAGGAAACTGCTTTTGAAAGCTCATCAGGTGATGGATGTGCAGGATTCAGAGCCACTATTTGTTGCTTCACTTCTACACAGTTCATTTTCACAGCTGCTATCACCTACTATGATCCTTATTTATTTTCCCTAGTCATGACCCATTATTGGAGTAAGACTGACACCTGTTCCTTTGGCCACCTGTCCACTAAGACATGCTACTTCCAAATGGAGATATTCTCTGTGGGAATAGCCAAGCAGACTAGATAAATATGAATGTTCTCCTAGAAGTTAGCATCAGTAATCTGTATTGAAACATAAGGAGCAAGGTTGACCCTCAGGGTCCTAAAGCTTTCTATTTTGGCAGAGGTGGTGAGTTTCCATATCCCCACACATGGGTGTTACAGCATGAGAACTGAAGTTCCTGGAATTCAGTTCTCCTTGCTTAGCAATTGGAGAAAATTTTCTTTACCCTAGTGTACATAAAATTGGTACATAGTAAGTACTCCTGTTAATTTTCTATAATTGGATAAAAGGCTAACACAGGCTTAGCAGTTAAAAGTAGTGCAAATTTACGTTCTTACAGTTTCCATGGGTTATGAGTCCCGGCAGAGTGTCACTGGGCCCTCTGCTCAGAGCCTCATAGAGGTGTGATTAGGATGTCAGCCAGGGATTCTCTCAGCAAATAAAGGTTGCCTGAAAAAAATCACTGCCATGTAGGCTTCCTGATAATATGGCCTTTTTCAGGGTTGACAGGACAATATCTGACTTCTAGGCTCTTTTTTTCGTTACTATTTATTATTTTTATCCAGACAACATATGTATATATGTACAAAAAACCTACTGTCAGAATCCTCTTTTATAATTTCATTTGATTTACAAATACAGGACAGTATAATAACTTAGGTCACTAGTATTCTACAAAAATAAAACTGAATAAACAGTTGTAATTATCAGAATCTTAGAATGCTACAGATCATACATCTGCCCTGAAAATACATTTCTATCAACCCAAAGGACACTTTTGATTAGGTCAGACCCACCCAGGGAATATCACTTTTGATTAACTAAAAGTCAGCTGATTAGAGATTTTGATTATATCTGCAAAAACTCTTCACCTTTACCTTACAATGTAACCTAATCAAAGAAGTGAAATCCATCCTCTTGAGAGGCCTCACCTCTACTCAAAGGCTGGGAATTATGCTGGGCATGTACACCAGGGGGCCAGAATTTGGAGGCAATCTTAGAATCCTGCCTATATCAATAAAAGTGTTTCATTGTGGAATATTTGTTAAAATAACCGTTATTTTTTATTAAAAGTATGTATATGTCAAAAAAATCCCCCAAAAGTACAAAAGAATATGTAATGGAAATATGTCCATCTTTCATGACTTTCAGACCCCTTTGTTATCTGCTAGCAATATTTAAAAATATTCGCATGTATGTATCCAGAACATCTATGCATCTATGTGCTTTGATGCTGATTTGCATATTTCTTTGTTTCTCATTTAACCATATTTAAGACTTACCATTAACACCACGAATGTTTCTATCACACCCATATACACAAGTGTATTTGTATTATATTTCACTACTCACTTGTATCATAAATTATTGAACAAGTCCTATATTGATAGAAACATAAGTATTTGCTCTTTTATCATTGCAAATATTTTCACTATGTATATCTTTATGCACATGTATTTATATATTATGAGATAAATTCCTGAAAGTAGGATTTTTTATAACTAAGTGCTTTTAATATACTGATATATTTTTTCAAAGATGTATCAGATTCCAACTCCAGTTTTCTTTCATTCTTACTAATACTATATCAGAAAATTTTGGTTTCCCCAAACTCATAGCTAAATGAAGGTACTTCATTATTACCATAATTCATAAGCAAGAGCATGGATGAGTGCCATTTAATATGTTTAAAGCCATTATATTTATTTTTTGCTAAATTTCTGTGTTATGTTCTTAACTAATTTTTATCCAAAGTATTTCTTACCCTCAAAAACATAGCAGAATACTCAAGGAGACTGTAGCCCTAGGAGCAGAAAGTGTAATATTCTGATACTTTAAAGCACAAGGAGTCATAATGCATAATGAATATTTAGAGGTATAAGGAAAATCCATGATTGGACCTTCTACCATGTAGCTATAAAAATGATTATGCTTAGCATAATAATCTCCAATTCCATCCATTTATCTGCAAATGCCATAATATTATTCTTCTTTATGGCTGAGTAGTATTCCATTGTGTATATGTACCACATCTTCTTTATCCATTCATCTGTTGAAGGACATCTAGGTTGGTTCCACAGTCTAGCCATTGTGAATTGAGCTGCTACAAACATTGATGTAGCTGTGTTACTGTTGTGTGCTAATTTTAAGTCCTCTGGGTATAAACCAAGGAGTGGGATAACTGGGTCAAAAGGTGGGTCCATTCCAAGATTTCTGAGGAATCTCCACACTGTTTTTCAGAGTGGCTGTGCCAATTTGCAACTCCACCAGCAATGTAAAAGTGTGCCTTATTATGCTAAGTGAAATAAGCAATCCCAAAGAAACAGGGGCCAAATGTTTTCCCAGCACATGATGATATAGAATCTGGTTGGGGGGAGGGTGATAAAGGAATGGAGGATCATTAGATTATGTAGAGGGAAACAAGAGAGGGAGGCAGTAGGGGTATAAAAAATGTTGGAATGAGACAGACATCATTACCATACATACATGTGTGATTAACAAGAATGATATGAATGTACATCATGCACAACCATAGAAATGAACATTTGTACCCCATATGTGTACATTGAATCAAAATGAAGTCTGTAAAAATAAAAAAAATTTAATAAAAAAATGATTATGCTGAAAAAATGGTAGGAAGAATCTCAGATCTCTCTTTGAATTCCTATTGTGATATTTACTAGCTCTGGGTCTTTGTATAAATGATGTGACCTAGTTGAAGTTCAGTAGCTTATAGCATACATGAAGTAAAATTATGTGTCAATGAAATAAGTCAAATTCAATATTTAAAGAAAGTGTCTCTTCACTCATGACCTCTAGTTTAGTGTATATGGCAAGTATTTTCTAAAAACTCTAACAAACTTAAAATGCAACAAATTAGGTAGCACAAATAATATACAAACATTAGTGTGTTTTGTTTTTCACCTGGAGACAAAACATAGCTATTTCACACAAAAATGTTTTGGGATTTTGAAGTTCTTGATGTTGTTAAAATGCAAGATTTTGAAGAATTTACTTTCTCAAGCTACATATAACATTCAGTATTCTCAGCAGATAGGATTTAAAAGTGCTTATTCTGAAAGATTTATAAATAAGTACTTTAGAAACTGAAAAAAAAAATCTGGTATGACAATATGGCAAATGAAAGTAGGTTTCTAAATGGAGGACAAGATCCTGAAGAGATAAGTTAGTGTGATTGATAGGACCAAAGGAAACAAAGGAAAAGCTGGAAGAAAAGACAATAAAATTTTGCTATTATTACACTCAGATGACTAGGACCTACAGGAAGAGAAGTTACCATCTTGGAATGTTTCTAAGATGTTTTTTCTATCAAATATTTAAATGCACAAATTGTTGTAAGCAAATCACAGACTCATATAGCCTTTCCATACAGTATGAAGCAATATTCTTGGCTATTAGGATTTTACAAGAAGAAAGTATTTAAGGGATCATAAACCTAATGGTTAGCCTGCTGCCTGCCCTTCAGTACTTCATATCGGGGGACACTTTATTCCATACACAGCTTTTCTGGAACCATTCCTGTCTGAAACAAACTAAACAAATAACCCAAATTAAAAAAAAAAGGAGCAAACAAACAAGAACAAAAACAACTAAGGATGGATCCTAGTCTGAGCAGCAAGACTATTTCCTTCCACTGGAGTGAAGAAATGTGCATGGGAGGGGAAGGGAATGCAGTGTTCTAGAAAAAGGAATCTCCACTCTGAGGGCTCTCAGAGACATCAGCATCCTACTCATGAGCCCAACAGCTCCCCTTATACCTCAATTTGCTCTTATGTCAAGAAAGTGAGAAGAGGCTGCCTTAACCCTTGCTGAAAGTTAGCTCTCTCCCAGTAGTAAGACTATGCAGGGTTCCTTGAACATACTTTCCTGAGACACACTCAGGGTATATACAGATTTTAAAACTTCACAGGATGTGTAAGTGCAAAGACTGTGATTGTCCGTCTACCCATTTCTCTAACAGTAAGCTTCTACCTTGAAAGGGACCAATAGGCTGTCTCAAAGTGACAGAACCTGTTGGAAGAGTGGGGAAAGGACAGGAAAGCTCAGGAAAGTCTCTCTGCACTTAGTGTTGGCTACCCTGCCAGGAAACGACCTTTTGAAAGACGTATTGATTCAGGTGTATTCATATATGTCCCTGGATGAATACACAGATGAGGGAAAATGTCCACTTTGTATAAGAGAGTTTCTGAAACTTGCCACCTGAGACAAAAGGACTGGTGAGGCTGGTGGGTTAGGAAATTAACCTAAAGATGCCTGGTAGAAAGGACCTTGGAATTTAATACATTCTCTCTCCTCAACTTTGTAGCTTGTATGTGGTAAGGCCTCTACCTAATACCATTATACTTGATATTTTAGTCAGCTTTTTCACTGCTATGACTAAAAGATCTGGCCAGAACAATTTTAAAGGAGGAAAAATTTATTTGAGGGCTTACAGTTTCAGAGGTCTCAGTCCATAGAAAGCCAGCTCCATTCCTTGGGGTTCAAGGTGAGGCAGAACTTCATAATGTAAGAGTGTGGCAGAGAGAAGCACCTCACATAACGATCAGGAAGTAGAGAAAAAGAGGTCTCTATTTGTCAGATGCAAATATATACTCCATAGCCACGCCCCCGATGAACCACTTCCTCCAGCCACACCCCATCTGCCTCCAGTCACCACTCAGTTAATTCCATCAAGGATCAATTATCTGATAAGGTTATAACCCAATCATTTCTTCTCCAAACCTTCTTGCATTGTCTCACACATGAGCTTTTGGGGGACACCACATCTAAATCATAACACTTGAATTGCTTATTTGACTTCATCTGCTGTCCTAGTCTATTGTTTAATCTGTTACACCAAAAATCTTCCTAAAGGTTAGATGAGTTAGAAGCATAGGCCTATGCATTGAGTACTTGGGTGTTACCTGTCTGAGCCTCAATTTCCTAATCTATAAAATAGTAGTATTTGTATCACTTTTACTGTTTGTTTGTTTTTAACAATATCAGAATCCTTGTACATAGTAAGAGATCAATAAAGAGAAATACAACTAATGTCATTTTCTTTCAGTTGTGGGAGCATTTTGTCTGGGCTTCTGAAGTTAATTATCAAAACCTTCCACTATCTGAGACTTCTGTGTTACCCTCAGCTCACTCTCCAACATCCTGCCTGCCAGGGAGAGGTGCTCTCTCCACAGAACCTGCTTTCCTTGTGACTACTTTGTTGCTGTTGAAACCTGTCCTGACCACTGTTTCCACCCTCAGCTCCCAGGGGACCATTAATATCCAGCACCTGGCCGATCCCTGGCTGGCTACCTTACTGACTCAAGCTTCTGTCTCTGATTTTACTCAGTGAACACACTATTGAATTTAGCAAAAAGCAGTGGTAAAATCCAACCCATATCCTCGTGAAATTCAACTCTGGTGCTCGATGTGAAATATCTCTCTCTCCAGCCACTCTCACTACTAGGTAACTTATGAACACACTTTATGCTTCTCAAACACAGAATGGGAAATGGTTAAAGAAATTGCAGTGGTTCATGATTGCAAAAGAATTCAAAACAAATTAACCAGTTTGATTAATATTCCTAGTATATTCTTGTGTTCCTGGTTTTAGTTTAACTTGGAGTTCCTGATGACTTGCATCACAGAACTGGTCTTGTAGGCAAGCTGTCAAAAAACACAAAATTCCAATTAAAAATGCAATATTATCCAAACCCCTATATATATATATATATATATATACATATATATATATACACACATTACTAGCAAAACTCATTTCAAATGGTGTTTTATTCTTCTATTCTTTAGCAGTTTTATAATGGAATAAGAGCTATTGCTATTATTGTTACTAATGTAGGATTTATGATTGACTTCTTTTTTCATCAGTAAAACAGATTAAAATGCAAATAATTATTACTCATACTTCCAAATACTTGAGTTCTGGCTTTACTGAATTAGGTGGAAATTGTTCCTTTTGTGGCAATATAGGGGAACAGGTCCCTGAAGATATCCCTCCCAGGCTTCTAATTTGGAAGGACTAAGCTTTTGTGAGTGGGTGGGTGGAGGGTCCTCGTAGGGGTAGAGGGCACTGGACATTAAAGAAGTGAGGAGCTAATGTGACCCCTGGTGGTTATTGAGATGGTTCTGTATTAGCTCAGCCATCCTTTAGGAAAGAGCAGGGGCCCTGATGATTTCTGAGAAGGACCTGAGTAGCATGGGTTCCAAAGGCTTTGGTCTTGGGAATTTCACCTAACTGTGGTCAAGGAAGGCAGAGATGTTAAGGCAGTTTGTAAGCAGAACAGTAGTGCTTGATTAGCAGTAGAAGACCATGAAGAGCAATAGTCATAGCCATGAGCAGCAGAGAGAAAACCAACTTTTCTCCACTGTTTTGCCTGAATAAAACCAGAAGTTTCTTATAGATTGCAAAGGGGAAATAAAGAAGACCATGAACATTGGCTAATATTGACCTTTGAAGTAAGTGCACAAGTTTTCCTTGTCCATAAGAAAATATTCACTGATATGACTTGACAAATGATCTCATGTGTTTCAAGGATCTGAATTCCTGGTTCATTTATATCCTCACCCTCATATATATCAAGGAGACTTCAGAAATTATCCCAGACCTATGATTTCTGCCTCAATCTTGTGCAAAATTCAACAGTGAGCTTCTAAGGGAAATCCCTGCCATGATTACCTGGGAGTGTGGAACACTTGCACCTGGCAGGAAATGTAAAGAACAAGTCAGACATCAGCTATTCTGAATCAACCACCAGTTCAACAGTACTGGGTTTTGCACATTCCAAATTTCAATAGTCAGAGGCAAGTCTGTCTAAAATACCAACCTTTGTTAACTGCTCTCTGTGTGGCACCTCTTCCAGGTGGATGCAATCTACAGTGGATGCAATCTTGGTGATGCATGAAGCCTTCATTCAAAATAAAAAATGAGCTGGGTATGGTCATGCAAGCCTGTAAACCTAGTGGGCTTGGGAGGCTGAGACAGGAGGATCGCCAGTTCAAAGCCAGCCTCAGCAACTTAACAAGGCTCTATCTCAAAATAAAAGTAAATGGATAAATAAATAAAATGGGCTGGGAATGTGGCTCAGTGGGTAAGTGCCACTGGGTTCAATCCCTGAACCAAAAAAAAAAAAAAAAATACCCTTCTCTCTGAAGGTAGGAACATCCCCATGGCAAAGTTTTAGGGCTTTGGAATTAGCAGGCAGGCTGAATTTCAGTTTCCGTGTTTATCCCCTGGCTGGGTGTTCTTGTGCAGGAGATGAATTATACAACACTATGAAGCTGTGCTGGATCCTTTTCCAGCTTTATGAAATTAAAATTCTCTTGGATTGCTCCCTAAACACAATCAATACATTTTTATGATTATTTAAAAATAATCGACATTTCCTATCCATGATTTCTCTGCTAAAGATGCCAAGTTCCATATATCGGCATTGGAAAATTAATTCAATAAAAGTGAGAACCACTTGCAATATATTTCACAAGGCATACTCATCAATGGAAGATGAATGAGCTTTATTGTAGAAATTTAGGAGTATATACAGAATTGTGTACTTGGAATCAGCCTCAGGAATGAAAAAACACATTTTGTAGAGAAAGAAAATAGACACTCAGGGGAATGAGAACAGCAGAATTGGGGATCTGAGGAGAAAACTGGAGGTTGGACAACATAATAAAGGAAAAAATTAGTGCTATTGACTTCAGAAATGCTTCACCTGCTGTCTTTAAGGTAAACTTGCAAGTGAACTAAGCTATCTAATTATGGTCATAAATGGGACAGAAGAGTTTCCATGTGCCAGGTGTTTTGGTGCATACCTGTAATTCCCATGACTAAGGAGCCTGAGGCAGGAGGATCACAAGTTTAAGGCCAGCTTCAGCAACTTAGAAAGACCCTGCCTCAGTATAAAAAATTAAAAGGGTTGGGGATATAGCTCAGTGGCAAAGCTTCCCTGGGTTCAATCCCCAGCATCCCAAAGTTCCCACATTTCTAAAAGTATACTACCAGTCCAGAATAATAGAATAATAAAATGAGAAAACATTAAAAAAATTGAGGTCAACTGTGATAAAGAAGGGAAGATTAAGGAATGATTATTAATCCCCATAAAGATTTAAGGATTTACCCTGATAATGCTGAATATTTGTCATATTAAAAGACTGTAGCAGAAAAAACATTTCATTAGGAAAAATACCTCCTTTTAGTTGAAGGAAATTACAAAGACAAACAACATAGGCTAAAGAATCTAGAGAAAAGGAGCTGATATCTTTGGGGGACATTACTGAGTCCACTAAGGTTTACCCAAAGGGAATCAAGGCAAGAAAGAAGGAACTAAGGAGCACTAAGCAAATAGAACACCTTGCCATAGATGTGGGATGTTCTAAAGGAATTGTTAGCTTTCAAGAGGGTACAACCCTGGTATAAACAATTACTTCATAGTATGTCTTGTCCTTCACTTTAATCTTTTAATATAGCATAAATTGTCCTCTGGTGGCTTGGCTTAGGAATGGACTGCTCAGAGACATTGGACAGTTCCCATCCTTTGTGATTTTTGATTCTTATATGAGAATATATTTTTATTCATTTTCTAATTTTAATATGATTTTAACATCCTAATTATAGTTACCAGCATTGAAGGCCATGTTTTAAAAACATTTGTAATTTCATGTAAGTATTTTCTTCTGAAAAATGCAAATTATTTGTCTTCTGAAAATCAAATGTTAATGAGTTTTGAATGGTGTCAAAGGTCAGAGATGAGGCTCCTCAGTAAGGTCTAGAAAGATGACTGGAGCCTTCAAGAATGAACCAGTTTGTGATCAAGAGCTCAATGGAGTTCAAATTTCAACATAAAGTCAATACATAGTTTTTTTTCACTGTTCAAGGAGTTCTTGGATTTACATAAATCAACACCATTTGATCCTACCTATGCTCTCTAAGATTACAAAAGTCAATTATTACTCTGTCCCTTTTACAAACCAGGAAACTGAGATAAAGAAAGACAAAATAATTGTCCCAATAGTGTATTTAAAAATGTGTAGTACAGACAGTCCTGATTATTATGACTATCAGTTAAGTATTTATTAAGGAATCTGTGTTCTCAATACAAAGAAAAAAAGTTGGAAACTTCTTGCGTCCTTTCTTTCATGGGAAGCTTTCAAGTTTATAGAGTTTAGCAAATGAAAGGCAAGAAGTGCATTTAATGTAGAAAATAAATTTTAATTACGGATTAAGTTGAATATTTTATAGGTCATAAAAACACAATCCAGTCAACTTGGAAATATTTTAGGGCGTTGCAAAGATATCCGAATGAAAATTGTCTTGAGTGGTTCAAACTGGTAACTAATGTTCCTTAATTTTCCTCTGGCTCTGCAATTTTCTAAGGGGGAAAAAAAGCCAAAAGAATAATGTTGTGAACATAATACATACCAACATTTTCTGGATTGATTCTTGCAGTGCAGATGGATTACAGTATATCTGGAGCCCTTGTTTCCACCTAATGTGGAATTCCCTTGTGGCTGGGAGAGGATGTTGTTGCTTGGCAATCAAGCTCCACATAATTCATAAATCTGCATATCCCCATCTTTGTCTTTAAGTGAACTCAATGGAAAAATATGTATATACAACTTGTTCCACTTCACCTCCCAACCCCTGAACTATAGAAAATAGCAGGTGTTACATATAACACTTGTGGGGAGTCCCTGAGTGTAGTAAAGCAGAGAACTTTGATCTCAAGGGAGAGACAAATCATGACCTAATAATTCTGGAGGCATTTAGAGTTAATCACCATGATAATGTAAGGTCTTAAAGATAAAAATCATGAGTCACTTTTCCATAAAATATTTCCCCAAATTAATAGCTCAGTGAAAGGACGAATTCCTCAGAGGAAAGACTATGAATTATTTTCGTATTTATTTCTGTAGTCTAAGATAGTGGGATGAATGAAGAAAATAAAATGGAGGTAAACTTGGTGCTTACTTTACTTGCTTACTTGCTTGCTTACTTACTTTACATACAAATAAATTTCATTCAAAATCACGTTATTCATTTCATTTACATTTAATCTAGAAAGATTAATTTTCTGAATTGTTTTGGTTTAAGATGTCTAATATTAATTTCAAAATTAGCAAACTAGTGCTTATGACTTTAAGTATGAAATTTTAATGATAACTTCATGTTACTTCAAGCTAATGATTTTCAGTTAACAAAATTTGATCCTTTGGTACAATTTAAAATTGAATTCCTAGATTATTTTCTCCCATTGAGGGTTAAATTCAGTCAAATAACCTGCTTAGCATGTTTTCCTGAAGTTGAGAGTTGCTCTCTGAAAAGTGGATTGATATTTTGGGGATAAACCTCAAACTCCACTCTGAAAAATCTAGAAGATGAAAAAGATTAAGATGTAGTTTGAGGCCCCAAATTCCCAAATAAATCCATGGTCACTTTTGCTTGGATCACTTAGATATTTATGATGTGATTCAATCTTAAATTTTGTTTTCCACATCTGTTCTTGAACAGTAAAATCTTAGAAGCATAGTTTTTTTTCAGAAATTATAAAGTGGTTATTTTAAAAGCAGTTCTTCTTTTTTTTAATGTTAGATTCATCTCATCTTCACTGTATTTTTGAAAATTAAACCAAAGGAATATGTCAGCTATGAATACAATACATTGAATTTATAAAGTATTTTCAAATATTTCATATGAAGATAAGAACTCAGGGGTGTCAGATCTGTAATACCATTAAAATATTATAAAATGATTATTGATCAAATAAAAAGCCATTTCCTATATTCTTTTATTTAGCATCTTGCCCATATGTGTATGGACATATTTGTACAATATAATCTGTATTACATAAACACACACATAGGCATCTGTAGGTATCTGTACGTACAAATGTGTATCTATATTAACTTATTTATTTAGTAGAGACATCCTGAGAGAAGAGGTTATACAATATAGCATCATGTAGGTGGTAGGAAAGAAATGAATCTGGGATTATTCCCAAGAATTTCACTCCTACAACTGGATAGAATTCCACTTACTATATATAATAAGTGGAATATGTATATATATATATATATGTTAGTTATTTTTAAAATTTTATATAGTATTTTATTTATTTTTCTATTTTTATTTGTTATTAGTTATATATGATAGTAGAATGTATTCTATCATATTATACATATGAGTACAACTTCCCATTCTTCTGGTTGCACATGATGTGGAATTACATTTATCTTGTAAGCATATATGCACATAGGAAAGTAATGTCCAATTCATTTACTCTTTCCTATTCCCACTCCCCCTCCCTTCCTTTCATTCCTCTTTGTCTACTCCAAAGCACTTCTATTCTTCCCTACCCACTACCCCCACCCTTATTGTGAGTTAGCATCTGCATATCAGAGAGAACATTCGGACTTTGTTTTTTGGGATTGGCTTATTTCACTTAGCATAATGGTCTCCAGTTTCATCCATTTACATGCAAATGCCATAATTTCATTTCTCTTTATGGCTGAGTAATATTCCATTGTCTCTATATAATGCATTTTCTGTCTTTATCCATTCACCTGTTGAAGGGCACCTAGGTTGGTTCCATAGTTTAGCTATTGTGAATTAAGCTGCTATAAACATTGACGTTCTAGATCCTTGTGTTCTATAAGGATGTTTTAGGTTCTTTGGAGACAATACAGTAGGGGTTAGGCGAAATACAGTTTAAGAAAATAGAGGTGATACACCCAAACAATCTTTACTTACTAACATGAGATTTTACATGCAATGTACTCTTGCCAGAGTATAGGCAATAAAATATATAAATGGGATAAAAATATTTCTTCCTTTAAAAGGCTGTTTCTATTTTAAACTTTTTTTCTTTTTTAAAGTATGTTGGGAAGATGTGGTTGGCAATTGCCTCTTCTTCAAGTTGAGAAATGAGGACAGGATGGAAACATTTTTATTTGACTTAGGAGGAAAATTAGTATGACTTAATAAAAATATTTGATTTCATAGTCCAAAGGGAGAGTTAAAATAATGAAACAAACAAACAAACTCTCTAAGTACTGCAAAGGAAGCAGAACAGAGAAAGAAAAATTCTCTGTATAATATTTCTCAACTGAAAATTGTGTTCCTCTCTTTCAAAAAATAATAAAATCATTTATTCATATACATGTGATATATATGTAATATATTTATTATGTAGTTACCTCAAACTCATATATTTCTTTTTAATCCGAGTAAGAACTTCTTTCTTTTTTCTATTTTTTTCAGTGCAAATTTCTGATTAGTAGTAGCGAAAACTCTGATCTATAGATTTTATATTGTTTCACTTTTGGTTATGAAATGATACGTCTGTAGTTCAATCTTTTCTCTTACCTGAGCATCTTTGGCATCTGTTATTAGAAATGCTATCCCCAGCTGGATGTGGTGGTGCATGCCTGTAATCCCAGCTGTTTGGGAGGCTAAGGCAGAAGGATTGCAAGTGCAAAGCCAGTCTCAGCAATGTCAAGGTGGTTAGTAACTCAGTGAGATCCTGTCTCTAAATAAAATATAAATAGGGCTGGGATGTGGCTCGGTGGTTGAGTGCCCCTGAGTTCAGTGCCTGGTATCAAGAAAAGGAAAGTTATCCCCATCTCTCCCCACTAACCACCCCTAGGTTTCATATATCCTTACATTCAAAATCTTTTGCTTCCAATTTAAAAACATTCTCCTTATTACCTCATTTATAAAATAATTCATGCAACTACTAGTCCTATGTTTAGGTCACATAGGGAACGGTAGCTTGAGAGTAGAGAAGTGTTCGTAGCTATATCCATTGAGATGGCCAGATTTCAAATATACAGTTTATCTATTGACTGGTTTAAAAAGTCTGTATCTACAGCAATATGAGATTTCATCGTAATAGGGTAAGAGGAACTCCAGAAATTATCTTTGCCATGACGTTTAGAAGAAAATACATAGCTGCATTCTTATCTACAGTAAGTAGATGGAAAAGTAATAACTTTACTAAATATTAGAAATACTTTCTAAAAACCCTAGGATATTAGCAAGACCCCTGAGAAGTTTTTTTCTAATTCCTTTCTAATCCTCTTTATTATGTACCAGAACTTTTATAAACCGTAAAGCCCACTGGGACATTGTGTCCAGGCATGATCTCATTCATGGACTCTTCTATCATCTGGTTTTTGCTAAATTGTAAGCACCTTGAGAACAAGGGTTATATCTTTTCTTCATTTCCTAAAAACTGACTTCAATTTTATAGACCTCACAGGTGTACCATAAAAGTTAACAAACTATGGAAGAATATCTAATAATTGGGCCAGTATTTCAAGGTTAAGTGGGTCTTTCTATTAAATCAGCCCTGTATGAATATGCAGTTGTATTTCCAGGCCACTAAAATTTTTCATAATCTCATTATTATTTGTACTTCAAATTCTAAGTAATGCATTTTCTGTGTTCTGGAGGGATGAAGTATAAGGCAAGGGTTGGGAACATTGGAAGGATTTTGTTCTTGAAATGTACACATGCATGAAGGCAAATTTCTAGATATTATTAAATTAATGGAATGAATTGCCACTGTAAAGCTAGAATTCAAATCAGTCAAAGAGCCATTGTGCTGCTGAAATTTCTTTTCAAACATTGTGAGGATCACAAAATGTGAGAGGTCAATTTAATTCCATTCTTGGTAACTGATATTAAGTCATCTAAACAGATGGTGAATAAATTATATTGAATAGTTATGACTAATGTGTAAGAAAAAATTCATGTATTTTTAAAATTTATTAAATTTCAGTATAAACAACATATTTAAATTTATAGAATAAAGTTTTAGTGCTTTACCAGCAATGTGAAACAAAGTATAGATGAGAAAAATTTTGGCATCACTAGCAAGTTGAAATTGTATAAAACTCATTAGGCAGCATAAAATGCTTTTATAAGATGTATATCATGTATTCAGTAATTCCATTTATTTATTTTCTGCTTTATAGCTTGTGATTATTTTTTTACTCCTACATATATGGTGACATAAAATGTGAAAATACAATTTCTTCTCATATCATTTAAAAGAGATTTTTAAATGAGAATATATTCTGTATTCTAAATTCTAAATTATAGATCTGATGAAGGAAAGAAAATATCTGGAAAAGTAAACCATTTTTTATTGTCCATGGCTCTGTGACAACATACTATAAAGTAAGGAAAGCTGGAATTGTGCAGTACCATGTTTAGATAAGCTGCTATGATTTTTACAATGGAAAATATAAAATTAAAACTTTTTAATTATTTGGCAATACTAAAACATATTAGAGTCTGAGAAATAGTTCCCAATAATATTGTCTAGGAAATAGTTCCCAATTTTATCTGTAGCAATTGCAAGTATAAAAAAAATTGCGTGCAACAATCATCCAGATATTCATGCTTAGATTATGGACAAAAAAAAAAAATGTGAAAAACAAGAATTCTTTCCTCTCTAAAGTTTTGAAACATAGTTCAAAATAAAACATGACTGCTTTCCTATTGCATAATGCTATCTCAGTTTTAGGATGATTAATAAAATTTCCTAAAGTTTTACAAAATTACAATAATATTTTCTTTATAATTATGCAAAAATCATTTTCCATATCTGAATCCAATGAAAATGATGAAATGTTATGTTTTATTACTTAAATAAGAAACCAGAAAACAAGTTATGCACAAAATCCTAATATTTATGTTGAGAGTACAAATGAAAAATAAAAGATTTAGGGGCTCTCTGGTACATCCCCATTTGTCTAGTGTGCATGAATCCCTGAGTTCAATCACCAGTAACAAACCCGCACACGTGCGCACACACACAGACACACACACACACACACACACACACACACACACACAGAAAACATGAAAGAAAAACAATGGAGAAAAAAGTACATAGTTACTTAAATATAAAAATTGCATTTCATACATAAAGAGGTTTGATACATGGTTTTGTTATAAACACATTTTATCCTCTTATCTACTCTCATATTCTCATTTATCCTTTACAAAAAAGAAGGGCTTTATGAATGTTGGTTCACCATCACAGTTTAGCATCTTAAATCTTTTGATATGGTTTTCTAACAAAATTATGTAACAATTTTGTAAATTTTTATGGAAACTGGCTTTGTAGCATAGAGATTAGTATTTCTCATAGTGAATTTAAAAACTTAGAAGTTTAAAAATTTTTATTGTTAATACAGTTTAAAAAATTCTTTTAAAAGTCTTCCCAGTTTAAAAATATTTGGAAATCCAATTTAAATCAGCAATATATTTTAATAGAATAAAGCTTTTTCTGGGACACTGTATTTCATTTTGGAAGCACTTAGTGTACATGGCAACAAGTAGTCATAAATTTCCAGCAAAAAATAGTTTGACAATATCATGAAAATTTGAGGAACGAATTGAACACAAATAATTTCAGAAGATTTAAATGATATTATGTACTGAGTACATGCATGTGGAACACAATTTTAAAAAATCAATTATATAGAATTCATTATTTGAATATTTTGATTTCACCTTTTTTTTTGGTCAAATTGATACAATGCCTTTCATAATGTATTTTATCTTCTGTTGAAACTTAAACAGAAAACAGGAGGTAGGAAATAAAGTATTAATAATAATGGTTAAAATTAAATTTTGAGACACGTGGATAACCTTTTATCTCCTTAATAACTGCATTTTCATTTTGTTAAGAAATACTCCCAAATAAAATTTCTAGAATCTTAATGCTAGCTGGATAATCTTGAGAAGTCTATCAATTATGCATTTATGTAGCACTGTCTGCAGATGCTCCTTAACTTATGATTTGATTATGTGCTCATATACTAGTAAGTTGAAAATATTATAAGTAAAAAATGCATTTAATATACCTGATCTTCTAACATCATAGCTTAGTCTAGTCTACCTTAAACATATTCAGAGCAGTTACATTAGCCTAAAGTTGAGTAAATCATCTAATACAAAAGCTTATTTTATAATAAAATGTTGAATATCTCTCATAATTTATTAAATATTTTACTGAAAGTGAAAAGCAGAGTTATTGTATGGGAGTCACCATTGACATACTCAGCTGAGACCACACTGGGTCTGAAGAATGTTTGAAGCATGAATTAAAATTAATTGCTGGATGATGGGGATTCCACAGTGACAGGGTCATCACTTTCTCTTTTAGGGAGGTACAAGAATAGCTGTTGAAGGCACTAGGCATTGATCCTCATTAACAGTTTAGCAGATATAGCATTCTTTAGGAAGATACCAAGTTTAACCAAATTTTGCCCATAGAGTTTATTCTTTCCATTATATATTTTTCTATAGCGAGCAAGAGCCTTCTGTGTCTGCCTGTTGAATCCTTCATAATGAATTCCATTTCTTCTAACATCTGTACACTATGGTTATAGTAGAAAATACCTCTGTTGGTTTCTTGGCTGTGAACTTTCACGGCACACCTCCTTTCATCTCTGCTTTAACTTTTAAACTTTTTCTTTTTCCTGTTTAATCAGCAACTCATGGGAAATCTCTGCAGCCTCAATTCTAACAAGCTCATGAGTATCTTCTTTATCAATGTCCAATTCTGGCTGTTCCCCAAGAATTAATATCTTGTTGCTATTTCATCAACAGCAAAATCTTCATTAAAGCCTTTGCATGTAAGACTTCAGAATTTTCTCTGAAATGCCATTCATGCTTTGCTGTGTGACTTCTTCCCATTCTTTGGGGGTGTCCTGAACAGGATTTAGACTATTAAAACCTTTCCAAAGCTTCTATCATACATGAAGAGTTGGGGATACATAAAGTCTTCAGCTAGATTTTGTTTCTTCAGCTGTCTGTGCAAACATTTGGCTTAAGTACTAGGATTTGAAGGCAGCTATTGTGCCTGGGCTCATTGATTGAATGAGTGAAATAAAACAGTACAAAAGCAGTCTTCAAACAATACTGATATCATCCAGGTTTTCTTATTATAGAGATGATAAATGGGTAGTGCATGCCAGCTCATTCTTGAATACTCAAGTTCTCTGAGTGGTAGGCTAGGAAAGGCTTTAATTTGAAATTGGTAGAACATTTCTATTCCAAAGCAGCAGTATGTGAACTTTGGCTGTCTTGAATCCTGGCATTGTCTTGGACTATTTGTGAATGTACTAAACTCAAGCATATTCTTCCAGAACAAAATTGCTTCATAGCCTTTTAATATTTATTTTGAAAATGTTTCTCACCCACAATTATGCTATGCAGCTCTTCCTTAAAAGTTTTGATACATTCAGTATTGACACTTGCTGCCCCATCACTGACCTTCACATGATGAAAATTAAAATGTTTTTGAAGTGCTGGAACCACCTATGACTTGCTATAAACATTTGCATGTATGTAGGACCATCAGCTAGCTCTTTTAGCAAATCAAAACTCTTTTTTCCTTGTTCCATATCATCAGTAGAGAAAGGGGAATGTGCTTCTGTATCTGGTCTTCCATCCACATTACAAGGAATTCTCTCATATCATTTAGCCAAGCTGATGATAGTGAATTTAGCAGATGCTAACATCTCACTCCATCACGATTTGCTTCTTATCTTTTGATATGGTCAAAATACAAATGTCCTATTACAAATGTCCTAATTCATGTGGTATGGGTATCATGGGATTGTCACCCTCATGCTGGGAAATTGTCTTGAGTTTCATCTCAAGAGTAATTGCTGTAAGAGGGAGTATACAAAATGGGAGAAAATGTTTGCCACCTGCACCTCAGATAGAGCTTTAATCTCCAGGATATATAAAGAATTAAAAAATCTTAACACTGAGAAAGCAAATAACCCAATCAATAAATGTGCAAAGGCACTGAACATACACTTCACAGAAGTATGATCTTTCAACAAACATACAAAGAAAGGTTAAACATCTCTAGCAACTACAGAAATGCATATTAAAACTACACTGAGATTTCATCTCATTCCAGTCAGAATGGCAATTATGAAGAGTACAAGTAACAATAAACATTGGTGAGGATGAGGGGAAAAGGTTACATTCATACATTGCTGGTGGAACAGCAAATTGGTTTGCAGTATAGAGGTTCTTCAGAAAAATTAGAATGGAACCACCATTTGACCCAGTTATCAGTATATACCCAAAGGACTTAAAATCAGCATACTCCTGTAACACAGCCACATCAATGTTTATACAACTCAATTCACAATAGCTAAATATGGTGCCCTTCAACAGATGAATGGAAAAAGAAAATGTGGTACACGTACACAATACTTCTTAGCCATAAAGAAGAATGAAATTATGGCATTTTCTGGTAAATGGATGGAACTGGAGGCCATCGTGCTAAGTGAAATAAGCCAATCCAAAAAACCAAAGGCTGAATGTTCTCTCTGATATTCGGATGCTAAAATACAATAAGTGGAGAGGAAGGTAGAAGAGAAGTACTTTGCATTAGACAAAGTGGAATGAAGGAAAGGGAGGGGGGCAATGGAAATAGGACAAATAGTAGAATGAATTGGACATTACTATACTATGTGCATATATGATTACATGACCAATGTAACTTTACATCATGTACAACCAAGGAGAAATTATACTCCATGTATGTATAATATGTCAAAATACATTCTACTATCATGTATAACTAATTAGAACAACAACAAAAAAGAGTAATTACCTTCCTCTTCTCACCAGAAGCAGAAGACAAATGGGCATTTTGAAGACATTGAATACTACAAAAAAAACCTGGCTTCCCATACATGCATAGTTGTATGCAAATTATATAATTTAAAAATCTTTTAGAAAATGGTGGATATTCTTTTTTGATATTATGCAAAACTCCACAAGTTTTAGTTTTCTAAAATATAAGTCTCAAATAGAGCTAATGTTTGATTGCATACAGTGTAAAAATTAAACCATATACATAAACATTTCATACCCTGTACATTAAAACCACTTGAATATCTTACAGTTTTATTGAGATTTGTTAGAAAACATTGATTCAAAGAGATTTTCAAATCTTCAAAATATTGACATATTTCATTATTATAGTGCTTTGCTAGGGCTGCATAAAACACTAACACCAGGGAATTAAACAACAAAAATTTATTTTCTCATATTTTGGGAGTCTAGAAGTCTGAGATGAAAATCTAAGAGTTTGAAGACCCATCCCCTTTGTCTTTTAAATGTCTGTTTTTTCCCTTCATCTTCAAGTGATCCTTTGTCTTTGTATGTCTGTGTCCTAGTCTTCTTATAAGAGCACAAGGCATATTGGATTAAACCTCACTCTATGTGGGGATGTAGAAAGAAGCCACTGGGGTATATGCTCCATAGGCTGCAGAAAGGTAAAATCGTTGACTGCACACTCAGGATGATTCATGCTTGGAGAGAAAACTCCCAAGTGACCTGACCCACCCATGGCCATTGCTCCTAGTTGAGCTTCACTCGTCCTTCTCTCTCCCTCCTCCCTTTGCAAAATTGTGTGACTCCTAATTGGACCATCCTTACAAACTATCATGTTACACTACCGGTTCTTTGTTCTCAGACTCCCCTCTTCTACAAAAGTGCTGTACTTCTTTAATAAATCTGAGACTGTGTCTAGAACCTGCTCTCCTGGAGTTGTGGCCTCCATTCGCCTTGCCCCCTCCAGAAAGGAAAAAGACCCCAGAGGTTGAGACCCAGCCAAAGGACTACAACAACTCTAGTGGTTTTATTAGCTTTAATTACCTCATTAAAGACCCCCATTTCTAAATGCAGTTATATTGCACTGGGGTTTGAACTTCAAAATATGGATTTTGTAGGGACACACTTGGGTCACAACAATTATCCAACATTAAAAAAGCCATTAATATTGCCATTAACTTTATCAGAAAAATCTGTAAGTACTGGGCAATAGTGATGGTAGACATAGACTTTTCAAAATTGTAATTTTCTCCAGTAAGCTTGAATTTTATCATTAATAACCAAGTTATTTTTCCTTTGATCATGTTCCAAAAAATGTCTGCCAGATTCTCAAGTATGATTATAACTCAAATGATTCTATGGCATCTTTTAATTTCAACAACCATATTTTGGTATACCGAAGAAAAGTTTTATATGAACTTCTCTTTTTGTTATAGAGCATGTAAAAATGGTATGCACTCCAACTGTGAGATTTAAAAAAAAAAAAATCAATTTTACAGCTTCATTTTGGGCATTCATAAGAGAATGAGCATTTAGTTAATCTCAAAATGCATAATTGTGAAAAGCACCACTACCGCTAGTAGTGCAGTTTGGTGCCACTCCGTTGCTTCATCTAAGGCACCCTCAGTTTTATGTATCATGATGTTTGCTAATTATACTAATGTCAAACCAGTGAGAAAGGAAAATATTGTCTTCGCATGATCATGAAAATAGTGTTGACATGGTTGACTCATCTTGCAGGACACATGTTGAGAGTTAATGCCTCAGATGCATACTAAAATTAAGTGGTACACATTCCATATTGTAAGCTCCCAGTGGTTGGAATGTAAGCTCAGCAGCGGGTAGCCAAACTGGAGTCAGACAAAAGTAGCCGAACCAAACTTTATTGGAGTTTGTGCTCCTGGGTGAAATTCCCAGCCCTCCTGGGTGAAAGTCGGGGTGGAAAAGCCAGAGAAAATCGTGCATGGCTTTGCCTGCCCAGGATTTTTATAGGGCTGGAATAGGCTAGAGGTCCTGCCCAGGAATATGTGGATCAGGTGGAAGTAAGGATCAGCAGGTCTTGTTCATTTGCATCTGATTTGTTGCTCTGGTGTGCTTTGCAGTAGGTTGCCAGGTGTCCTTGCTTCCTCCCCTGCTGCTGCTTAAATCCTACCTGACACATATCATAAACAACAGGGACGAAGCTTTATGAAAGGAAACACTTTATGAAGATTTGAAGGGAGATTAGTATAGTGTGCATAAACCAGATCCTTTGCAAGATAATTCAATTTTTCTTCCTCCTTTTTGCTTTGTTGGTTTGGCTTAGGAAATTGCCAGACTGAGTATTATAGGACACTGAGTCCCTTGGTCAACATGAATGTGCATGTAATGTTGCTTTTCAGTAGAAAGCAACTGCTCTGGACGTGCACCAAATGCAGAAAGTTTATTTGTAAAGAATAATCTCATAGGGGTGAAGCTCTTTGTCAACCAGGCAGTCTGTATTGTATTTTGTGTCCCACAGTTACAAATTCCTAGCAAGGATTTAATCATATTTCAGCTCCTAAGAAGTTACTAAAGTATTATTCATGAATAGACATGGTATTTAATTACCAGCATTTCTCTCTTTAGACAGTACTACCCTATGTAAATGTAAGATTATATGAACTATGTGAATAAAAAATAAATTAAAAAAAAAAAGACTCTTATTTCAGTGACGACCTCAGAATTTCATGCCTGTGGTATTTAAATGACAAAACCTAGTGCTCACCCTTTTCACCAAAATGGTGCTGAAAGCTAAGGAGGAAACTCCTTCCCCTCCCAAAGCTGAAGCCAAAACAAAAGCTTTGAAGGCCAAGAAAGTAGTGTTGAAGGGCCTCCACAGCCATACAAAGAAGAAGATCATTATGTCACCTGTCTTCTGGGGACCCAAGACATTGTGGTTCTGGAGGCAGCCCAAATATCTATGGAAGAATGCCCCCAGGAGAAACAAGCTTGACCACTATGCCATCAAGTTCCCCCGACCACTGAGTCAGCCATGACGAAGTTTGAAGACAACAACATAATTGTGTTCATTGTGGATGTCAAGGCCAACAAACACCAGATCAAACAATCTGTAAAGAAGCTCTATGACATTGATGTGGCCAAGGTTAACACCCTGATCAGGCTGATGGAGAGAAGGTGACTCCTAATTATGATGTTTTGGACGTTGCCAACAAAATTTGGATCATCTAAACAGGGTTCAGCTGCCTAATTGTAAATATATCCTTTTTTTTTTCCAACATAAAAAAGCCTGGTGCTTATTTATTTACCTTATTTTACCTGAGTTCCAAACACATTCACTGAAACACCTGGTTTCCTCAACATTGTAAAGACTATTTATGCTAAGCCCACTGCCAACATCATTCTTAATGGAGAAAAACTGAAATCATCCCCTTTAAAAACTGGAACAAGACAGAGATGCCGATTGTCACCACTTCTATTCAACATTGTGCTTGAAATGCTAGCCAGAACAATTAGACAGACCACAGAAATTAAAGGAATATGAATAGGAAAAGAAGAACTCAAGCTGTCACTATTTGCTGATGACTTGATCCTATATTTAGAGAATCCAAAAAATTCCACCAGGATACTTTTAGACTTAATTAATGAATTCAGCAAAATAGCAAGATATAAAATAAACACACATAAATCAAATGCATTTATTTACATAAGAGATGAATCATCTGAAAGGAAAATGAAGAAAACAACTCCATTCACAATAGCCTTAAAAAAAAAAAATACTTAGGAATCAATCTAACAAAAGAGGTGAAAGACCTCTACAATGAAAACTACAGAACGTTAAAGAAATTGAGGAAGACCTTAGAAGATGGAAAGATCTCCCATGTTCTTGTATAGGCAGAATTAATATAATCAAAATGACCATACTTCCAAAGGTGCTATACAAATTTAACACAATTCCAATAAAAATCCCAAATGACATTCCTCATAGAAATGGAGAAAGCAATCATGAAATTCATCTGGAAGAACAAAAGACCCAGAATAGCTAAAGCAATCCTGGGCAGGAAGGATGATGCAGGAAGTATCACAATACCAGACCTTAAACTCTACTATAGAGTAATAGTAACTAAAATGGCATGGTATTGGCACCAAAATAGACAGGTAGACCAATGGTACAGAATAGAAAACACAGAGACAAACCCACATAAGTACAGTTATCTCATACTAGACAAAGGTGCCAAAAACATGCTATGGAGAAAAGATAGCCTCTTCAACAAATGATGTTGGCAAAACTGGAAATCTATATGCAATGAAATGAAATTAAACCCCTATCTCTCACCCTGTACAAAACTCAACTCAAAATGGATCAAGGATCTTAGAATTAAACCTGAGATCCTTCACCAAATAGAAGAAATAGTAGGCCTGAATCTTTATCATGTTGGCTTAGGACCAGATTTCCTCAACATGACTCCCAGAGCCCAAGAAATGAAAGGAAGAATCAATAAATGGATGGATTCAAACTAAAAAGCTTTTTGTCAGCAAAAGAAACAATCAATAATGTGAGAAGACAGCCTACAGAGTGGAAAAAAATCTTTTCTACACATACTCAGAGCACTGATCTCCAAAATTTATAAAGAACCTAAAAACTTTACACCAAAAATACAAAGAACCCAATCAATAAATGGGATAAGGAACTTGGCAGACACTTCACAGAAGATGATATACAAGTGATCAACAAATATATGAAAAAGTGCTCATAATCTCTAGTAATTAGAGAAATGCAAATTAAAACCACCCTAAGATTTCATCTAACTCCAATTAGAATGGCTACTATCAGGAGTACAAGCAATAATAAGTGTTGGCGTGGATGTGGGGAAAAAGGCATACTCATACATTGCTGGTAGAGTTGCAAATTGGTACGGCCACTGGAAAGCAGTTAAACTTGGAATGGACCCACCATTTGACCCAACTATCCCACTCCTTGATTTATACCCAAAGGTCTTAAAATCAGCAAAGTATAGGGATGCAGCCACATCTATGTTCATAGCTGCTCAATTCACAATAGCTAGATTGTGGAACCAACCTAGCTGCCCTTCAATTGAAGAATGGACAAAGAAACTGTGGTATATATACACAATGGAATATTACTCAGCTATAAAGAAGAATAAAATTATGGCATTTGGTGGTAAATGGGTGGAATTGGATAAAATCATGCTAAGTGAAATAAGCCAAGCCCAAAAAACAAAAAGCCGAATGTTTTCTCTGATCAGTGGATGTTGATGCATAACGGGGGTTGGGGGAGGAGGGATTGTGGGGGGGATAAGAAAAGAATGGAGGAAGTGTGGATGGTGTAGAAGAAAATGGGATGGGAGGGATTTGGGAAGGAAAGATAGTAGACCGAGATAGACAGTATTACCCTATGTATATGTAAGATTATATGAATCGTGTGAATCTATATTGTGAAAAAAAAAAAAAGATATATTCCCTGCTGTATAATGATACCAAAATGGGTTCTACTGTCATGTATAATTAAAAAGAACCAATAAAAAAAACAAGGAGAAAAAAACCTAGTGCTTACTTATTTACCTTATTTTACCCGAGTTCCAAACACATTCACTGAAACAGCAGCACAGTGTGAGAGACTTTTTGTCAACAAAGCTACAATTAGACAGCTTGTTCTATCATGTGTTAATTAAGCAACCCCTGCAAGGTGCACTCACTGAATCTCAATTTTCTTTAAATAATAAACAGGGAATCTCTTAAGAGTTTCACTGAGGTAATTAAAATAGCAAATCCTAACTACTTATGTTTAAAAAGCTGTTAATAGCTTACAATTAAGTTATATAAGTTGAAAAATAATTTTTACCAATACTTTTTTCATGGATGAAAATAGCTAGTTATGGATAATATGTTTAACAATACATGAAGTTTTATAATTTGAGGAAAACCAATAGAAATACTTCATTCAGGATATACCTTTCATCGGTCTTATTATATTAATATAATACTTTGTTACTTTTCATCATAGAGCACAGAGCAGAGAGGAATTTTCAAGCACATCAAATTCTGTAGCCCTAAGACTACTCTTACTCCAATTTTACCTATTTGTTTATTGTACCTAACTTGAAAGTTGTATACACTTTTAAGTCATGCATCATTTAAAAAATGAAAAAAATCTTCATACTTATTTTTAAACCACAGGAAATTCTTGACCTCCTGAAATACATGAACCAGGAGTTTATGGTAGTGATTATTTTAGTAAAAGGAAAGGAGAATAATGGTTTTGAGTTAGCATAGTACATCAAAGTTAAATTCAGTCAAATAAAATAGCCTCTAGGTATTTCCCTCCAAAAAGAATTATTGAAGACTTTGATCTCAAACACCATGTACGACTCTGGATCAGATTTTAACCTTCATCAGTCTTTGCTCGTCAACAATTCATTTTTCTTCACTTTCTTTTTTCTGTCCCTTTTTTCTCTTTTTAAATCCTGAGGGATATACATGGACTTTGCTTAATGTTCTCTGAAAATATTAGATAGTTCTGACAAAAGAGCATTTAGAAATCTTTTAAAGCCTCACTTTTACAGTAAGGACCATATATATGTATATGTCTCTAATATGTATTATATTACATACATATTCTATTCTATTTTATACACACACACATATATTCTGAGTTTTTTTTTTTTCTAATCGGAATAAACTATTTGTTCATGTCTACAAAAAAATAAATTAAACCCCAAAAAGCAAAAAAAAAAGAAGAAAGAAAGAAGAGAGAGAAAGCCAGGGCAAGAAGTAACTTACGTAGATAGATCCCTGCCCCATCTATTTTGTCTTTGTTATTCCAATTGACCTTAGAATGTGTATATGGAAAGGGTGGGTGGGTGGAGGTGGGGACTTAATTTTGGTAAACAGAACATCATAAACCCCTAGACTAGAATTGGTCCCACAGTGAACCTTGTGTCCTGAGGGAAATTCTGGAAAATAGCAACATTTAGCTGTCAACATTAGTTAGGTATTATTTATTTACTCTTTTATTGTGTCATAAAAAGGCCTCCTTCACCATGTCACAATTGAAATTTGTCCTTTTTCTTATTAACTAACGTGGTAGGTTTGAAGCATTTGCAATTCAATTTGCCAAAATGATTTGTCAGCTGCCTTCCTTTCTGCAGAGACAAATGTGCAGTGCCCTGTATCTGTAGCCCTCTGCTCTTCAGCTTGTGCTGACATATTTATTGAAAAGATGAGAAAACAATGCATGATTACAACAAGCTGAGAATGGTCAATTTCCCTCGTCTATGTAATTACTCCTAAAGAGAAACCACATGTTGTGGGTTTGGGGTAGGAAACTCACATACAAAAAAAAAAAAAAAAAAAAAAAAAGAGTGTAACCAACCAAACAGCATCACAATTTTGTATTTATTTATTCAGGGAAGACTATAAAAATCCAATAAAGACTTTATATATTTGTTTAAAATTGCACTGCTGGTGTGTTTTCAATGTTTGCCTCTGATCATTCTCTTTTAGCTCTTCTAACCTGTATTAACAGTAGAAACTAAACTGGAGTTCACTTCCAGAAATAAGAATGGAATTGGTAGCTTCATAATTTCTAGTGCTAGCAGCACAGAACATACCAAAAATCTGATAGGGAAAAATAAAGATATTTAAGGAAGAGATTTTGTCCAATGTGGAAAATACAAGATGTTAACCAACAATCAAGAGATATCATAATTTTTTATTGGATATAGTGGTAAATTTTTCCTTAAAATATTTATCCACGCTCATAAATATTCAAAGTGGCCTTATGATATCAATGGATAATACTAAAAACTTTCTGGTAAGATTCAGTTATTATAATTACAAAGTATATTACAAGAAGAATTTTTTAAAAGATGAGATAGGTATGGTGCCCTGTTTCTGTGAAAAGTCAGCATCACTTTTTTAAAGGATAATAATATCATATCACCTTGCCAGTCAGGTTTGATGCAAATTTTCACACAATGAAACACAATGGCTCTAAAACAACCCTTTTGTAATCCAGAGATTTTAGGTAAACATAAAATAATAGCATTACGAATGCAAGATTAGTTAGATTGTGAAACCAAGTACTGTGGAGTTAATGGATTTGTTTTTCATCTAAAATTTAATGAAGTTTCCTTTTAAACTATTAAAATATTATGACAACAAATTTATATGAGTATTCTTTAGAAAGTATTAATGCCACGTCTTTTGGAAATTTTTCTTATTTTTCTAGTTGATGAAAAATAGAATCAGAGAACACAGTAACTAGTTCTCCATAGTAAATACACTATTCAAACTTGGTTCACACATTCTTAGGATTCCGATGGGGTTGGTTTATGTTGCCACATAACACATCATTTGAAAAAATTTTATATATGTTCATGTGTGTGTGTGTGAGTGTGTGTGTGTAAATTATGGTTTCTTTTCACACAATTATTTTTTGGATAATTTTCATACTATTACAATATAATCCAACATAGTTTTCTATACTTTCCAAAAATCCTACTTATATACTGATAAGTTTTTAAGAAGTATTTCATAAAATGGTAAGAAATCAGCAGCATTGTATATAATTTGCAAGGTTTGTGATATAAATAATGAAACTAATCATGTGATTTTATTATATTGGATTCTAAATGTTTCAAAATATGCAGAACAATTATTTAAATTCACTTTATAGAAATTTTTCATGTAATAGCCTCTTTTACTATTAAATAATGTTTAAAGTTCTAAGGAAAATATGTTTTAATTTAAAGTACAGTGGTTCTTTGGACAAAGTTGATATTGAAATTAAAAAGTTCAAAACACTTCTCATAAAATGTTTTGGACCTATTCTGTATTTGTCTAGTAAATGAAGCATGTGTTATATCATGAATTTTAATGAAAATATTAAAATGATTAAAACAATTCAAATAAAAACCGTGTAATGATTTTCATAAAGAACTAGAAACAGTTTCAGAATCATTTATTTATTTTTATTTTGTAGCTACATGAATAAATTTGAAAAGAAAAATATGCAGACCATTACCAATGGTCTCTTGTATCAATATGAAAAAAAGAACAGGAGACAAGAAATAAATGACAGGAAAAAGGCAGAGTATAATATGCATATTACAAATGAAATAAAAATATTGCATCTATAATTACTTTTAAATTGTTTTTAAAATAAAAACACGATATAATAAAAACTTTGAGTCAATATCTATTCTATTTCTACTGTTTTCAAATATTACAATTTCTCATATACATATTTTTGACACATTGGCTAGTTAAAATTTCATATTAAAATTTTCCAAAGAAAATTGTATACAAGCAAGAAATGTGGCATTTTCAGTAGTACCTTTCAGTGGTTCCCATTTATTTTTACATGTACATCACATCTGTGATTTAAAGTTATTACTAAATTTTTAGAATTTACTATGCGTATTTTCAGTTTCTGACTACCTCATCATGCTTCACAATGATTTAGTTTTCAAATTCATAGAATGTATGAAAAATGTTGTGTATCATACATAGATTTAGTTTGTCTAAGTTTCTTTAAGATAAGGAAAGAATTCTCAAATAAATGTTTTTGTTTGACTTGTCTTATTCATTCATTCTTTAATTCATTTGTCAAATCTATAGCAAATATTTATTGAAGAAACTACACAGAAGCCATGTTGCCAAAAGAATTTTAATTAGAACTTGCTCAAATTTTTTTTTTTTAGTATAACCTGTTTGTCACTTATGTTTGACTGTATGAACCCTCAATTTGTGTATTTAAACATGATGAATCATGAAATTTTTCATGAAGTGATTGTTGAATTTATATTTAGGAATATGATTTGATTTTCTTCTTTTAAAATAGCCGTTGCTATTTTAGTGACTTTGAAAACTGAGAATAGTGCTAATCCAGTCTTTATTTAAGCTTTGGTTATTTGATCACTTTCCTTCCTTAGAGTTTATATTAAATGCTGTGCTATTGTCTCAATATTGTTTTTGAGCTAGAATGTACTTATCATAATAGAATATATATTGCAATTTTGTTTTATAATTCCTACACTAAACAGAGGTTTTGTTTAAATGTTGTGATTAGCAGTCTAAGAACAGACATAATATAAATCAAACCCGTGTACAGAGAAATTATATCTGATTATTAATATGAGTGAATGTTATTATTTTCAACAATCCAACAAACTAAGAAATTACTTGTTTTGTCTCTGAGTTTCATTTGTAATGTCATACTCTATTTGAAGAATACCTTTGTGTTTACTTTGTAGTCTAATTTCTTAATAATTTCTAGGAATGAAGTGGGAATGACATACTGGGATTTGCAACAGGTCATGGAGTCACATGAGGAAGCAGATTCAGTACAAGGAAATACTCTTAGTAGCAAAGGCAAAAGCAAATTTGGTTGAGGATGAGATCAACAACAACAACAACAACAACAACAACAACAACAAAAACAGAGTCAAGGGGATTGTTTAGTTTTCTCTTTATTTCTTTCTTTAATTATTGCCAAAGAGAATGATGTCAGAAGTGAGCATATAAAAAAATAATTTGACACTTTACTGACTCTTAGAGTTGGTGGTACACTTTTAACCTCACCTAAAATTTTCCATATAATCTGTTAGCTGATGATTTCTCTATTTTTTCTCTCAAATATTTACTCTATTAAGGAAAATCTGCCTGTTGCATGGAAAAAGGATAATAAATTTCTCCAAGGCTCTTCGTAAAATTCTAATTTGGACACTATTATAGTCACATAATAATAAGTGATTTCAGTCACTTATTGGGAAGAAGTCCAAAGCTTATTTTGTTCATCCTAGTACAATGATTTGTTACTTACATCAAAAGGGGTTTATCTGGCAAAGGACATTAATCAATCTAATAGGGGAAAATAAGTTTGAACAGCAAACACTTCACAATAAGAAACAAGTAGGAAGACCAATGTCCGGAATCACAGTAAACCATTAGGAAATGATTAAAAATAACATTGTCTCCTAGTGAAATCAA
>JAJEJO010052698.1:111079-144931 GCA_020662805.1 Glaucomys volans
ATAGCAAGCAGTGATTCTAATGCATTCTTCAGGTGTTTGGACTTCAGTACTGTATTTCTTTGAAGAGGAAGATACTTTAGCTCTCCTGTAATTTTTACCAGCCTTCTCCCTTAAATCAACCCTGTCAAAGAAAAAAAAATTATTCAATGGTACTTTTTAAAGCATAGTAAGGAAAACTTTGTTTTGGTTCATTATGTTTGGTACACGGACAGTTGCCTGGGATTTTGCAATGAGGGAGAGAAATTGGACTCAACTCCAAATAAAGCAAGAGCAAGTGGGAATCTGGAGCCAACAGAATGGGTGAGTTGGGATTAATGGATGCAAAGTTAATAAGAGGAAACATTAGGGACAAGGGAGGATTCTGTCTAAACCTATCTAACAATTCTTGCAGGCCAGGGTGATAAGACATCACCTAGGGGATGTGGGAGATGAGGAAGGTGGGGCATTCATGGAAATCTGACTTAGCAGGTGTCTTTGATAAAACTGGATTTTATAGTAGGTGCACAGATGGATCCAAGGGAAGGTTCAGGATCCTGACAATAGTTTGATCCTGCAAAGATTCTTTGTTAATTCTCCCCTTCCAAACATCATAAAATGTGGTATATTTGCTAGTCTAATGAATCATCAAGCTTTACTTCCTTTCCAACCAAACAGTTGTCCCTAAGCTTATTTCGTAGAGAAATTCTGGAGCCACTATGTAAATATCATCAACCTTCAAACAGTATATACATATATATTTAGAGAATACTAATACAACTTACATCTCATTGAGTCATACTGTTTTTGCATTTTGGAAGATTGTTTCTTAGTTTCCTGTTTTATTTTAACCAAAATAAAAGTGCAGTAAAAACAACTTGATGAACGTGGGGAAATGATCTAAATTAATAAAATCTTGTAACATGTTTACTAAGAAACCTAAACACCAGATGCTCAGTCTTCCTATTTCCATGTAAAGTGTACATTAATAGCAGCTACTGCTTTTGCATCTATCCCCAAGGCTTATGAATAACCAGCAGTTATCTCATTTTGTTTAGCATATAATGCGTGACTTTGATCCCTCCCTGGGGATTTATATGACTTATATTATACAAGTTTCAGAAGCACTAGCAAAGATTTACATTGAGTGAATACCCAAGGGCCTAGAAAAACCAATAGCTCAATTGAGTTATTACTTAGTATTATTTCACAAAATTACACTTGCATCACCTGGGAATACTTAGAAGTGCTAGTTGGACATAGGGACAGTTACTGTGCTCCTCCCTTCAAATTATTCAAAGGAAAATCAAGTCATATAAGGAGAAACATTCTGTACTTAGACAACCATCACTACTAATTGCAGGTATAATGAACTTTCTTTTCTGGGTGGGTTATCAATTCGGAGAGGACAGTTCATTTGTTGCTGTATAAGAAGGTGAAATTTTCAAGGATATAGCTTTGTATTTAACACATTTTTAAAAAATTTCACTGGAAAAAAAATTGGGCTGTGGCATTATAGTCACAGATTAGAAGAGAAAGTATGCTCTATGGAGCCTATGTTTTATCACAAATTTTAAAATATGTATAGATTTTAAAAATACTAATAGTAAATAGGCCATTATATATAATTAGTAATGGCTTTTGTTTCTAAAAATGTAACTAACTCACTTTTGAAGATTATAATACTAATGTGTGTCTTCGTTTAAGCTTTCATATAACAAATGCTGAACCAGACACATTTTTTTTTTCCTTGGAAAGTATATGGCTGATTTGCTGGTATTTTTTAATAGGTGTTATTTTCCAAAGACTGATTAGAGTCAGAAAGAAAAACATTCACTGAAAGTTTCCACTATGATATATTTATCTGCTACAAAAAATAAATAAATGAGTCTAGCCTAGTTATGCTTAAATATAATTGAGCATTGGTGGGGAAAGCATTTGGTAATCCTAAGTGATTGGGAAAAATGATTAGATCAATTTATAGAGATCGACATTTGTAAGGAGCACAGTACCCAGAATATCACATTTATGAAATCTTCAATGAAATAGCTATTGGTTTTATTACAAACATATTGATAATCTGTACCCCCTAACTACTTATGGTTACTATTAGATAGTCTTAATAGGAAACAGGAATGATGTAAAACATTGACTTCTTAATTTCTCCAAGGTCTAAGAGTATAGAGTGTTATTATTTTTCTGTGATGTCTATGTTAATTGATTGAAGTCCCCCCAGAATTATTCTCTGGCTACAAGTATCATAGCATGTTACTTATTATTTTATGCATCGCAAAATTACACACAATAATGAGATCAAAATAGATTTTATTTAGCTTTCTTACTTTTAAAATATTCTTAATTTTCACAATTGCCAAATCTGCTTATTTGCAAATTATATTTTAGACACAGATGGACTAGGTAATATTAAATTTGACATCTCATAAAGTTGTTATTTAAATTTGTTTCTAGGATTATTGGATATACGATGGTAGAAAATGAAATACATTTTAATGATGATTTGTACTTCAAGTTTCAGTCTCCGGGAGAAAAAGCACTTTGGAGTCCGAAAGAATTGATTTTGTATTCCAGCACCGATTGTGATCTGTGTGAAATGGGCAAGTAAGTATTTTTTCTTACTCTCACTTTCCTGATCTGTTAAATAGGTATAATAATACTAAAATCTATGAGAACAAATTCACTTTTGTTTATGAAGTTCTTGATACAGTGCTTTGGCACAAATGCTAAAATTAATTACATTGCTCTGTTCTTTTCCTAGGATGCACATGCGTGTAACACAAGGTTTGCATATTACTGCTATAGAGAAAAGGACTATATGATACCGTGCCCCCCTCTCAGAAATGATCAGGAGCTACATGAGAATGAGGAGCCACAGTAAAAGAGGAAAAGATTAACCACATAAATTATACTTTTCTTAAGTGCCCGCTGCTTTTTAAGTGCCATTCCTATAGTGACAACAAATGACTTGCCAATATCAGTGTGAGAGAATACAGTCCAAGGTCACTCTGCTAACTATTTGTCCTCAATCTCTTTTTGCTATAAAGACAGGACTACTCTTCTATTAGACTCAGGCTTTAAAACCATGTCCCTAAATTTAAGTATTGCCAGGTATTGTCATTCTTTTTTTTTTTTCCCCAACAGACCATGAAAACATATTTCTGGACTAAGCTGCCTAAATGTTAAGGTGAATTCAAAGGGATGTACTAAAAGACAAAGCATTAATTTGGAGACCATCAAATGCATGAACTGGCAATGGAAGTGAAAAAATTGGAATTATTTTCAACCTGAAAAATTACTTGTAATGTGCTTTTGATATAGGATGAGGAGTTGTGGAAAGGTTGATCTATCAACATATATATACTTTCATTCTTAAGGGTCTAATAGTGTAGCAAAGCCTCTATGTTACTAAACACAATGCAAGTGAGATATGTTCAATTACAGTGGTCAAGCCATTAAGTCCAGTGGAGTCCAGGAGAGAGATTCCTGGAGGATGAGACATTTTTCTTTGAGTGTTTAAATTTCATTGAGTGTGTACATGTGGGGTGTGGGTATGTGTGGAGCAGAAAGAAGGATAATAGAAAACTCAGAGAAGATAATGAGAATGGATTTAAACTATGATAGTTCATTTAAAGGATATTGTATACAGAATGAGATGGACATCATTGTCCTGTGTACATGTATGATTGCATGGATGGTGTGACTCTACTTTGTGTACAACCAGAGAAACAACAGTTGTACCCCATTTGTGTATAATGAATCAAAATAAATAAATCTTAAAAAATAAAGGATATTGTAAGTGAAAAATAATGTACAATGGATATATTTTCAAATGATCAGAACAAAGTCCTTTAAGTGATATAAGGAGAATGGAAATCTAAATTCCAAGTTCCCAGGGGTTTGAATGCAGGTCTTGCTGCAGCATGCTTTCCTCATTGTGTATCTCCCATACTCCTGCAGTTTCACAGCACCTAGAAGCAAATGTTGCAGTGAGGTTTTTTTCTTCTTCTTGTAAACTATGTTAACCACACAGCAATGCATATTTATACTCGTCTGTTTCCTGCCACACAATCCTGCTCTGTTCTCCTTCCTCTACCCCCACTGCTGACACACAGATACACATGGGCACAAACACGCACACACACTCAAGAAAGATTTATGCTTCTGCTTGATGACTAGCTATTAAATACAGCCTTTGGCTATATGAAGATCACTAAAACATACACAGGGTAGAATGCATTTATATAATATTAAGCTCAGGAAGTTAATGCTAGAAACTGACCTTCCCAATAGGAATTAGCTTAATGTCATTGCAGATTTTTCCTTCACATATTCAACTTCTTTTCTCCTGTGAACATTATTATTTTGCACTCCAAACATTTAGAGCTAACAAATAAGCTACTTGTCTAGACATTGCCTAATACATCATTGGGAAGCGGGTGGAAGGATGGGAAAGGTTTGCAGCAGTAGAAAAATCTGGACAATCAGTTAAATGCCTGTATGATGAGATGTTTTCAGAAAAAAAAATTGATTAGATTCTACACGGACTTCTTGTGGGGGAGGATTATTTGATGAAATATATTCAACATAGACTACACAACACTTAAAACTATCCCTAATTTCTGAAAATAATGCATCTCTAATTTTGGAGAAATTAGTAGTTTACATATAATTAAGTAAACAGCAGATATTTACCATAGTGAGTTTACAGAAGAGAAAAAGCAAATGTTACCTGTTATCATATATGTACCTTAAGCAGATTAAAATAGAATTTGCAGTGGAGAAAATTCATGAAAACAAAGTCCATTTCTTATCTGTGTTGTTTAGAAAATCTCAATGTAGGCAAAAAGATTTCCAGAATATAGCAGGACTTGTATTTGCCTCTTCGGATTTTAATTCCTATCAAAAGCCCCTTTGTTCTCCACCCTTAAAGTGACCCTACCCTTGACAAACACAAACCATAGCTACTTTCATATTCTGTGCATTTCCCAATACTTTTTTGTTATGTGTAGGTCAGATAAGTGTCTGTTAATTAATGCCTGGACAGGCATGGCTGCTTCCCACTGATGTACACACAGGAGAGTTGTCAGACAATTAACTGGACAACTTTGTTATGGAAAACTTTGGTGAGAAATGAAGAAGAGTAGTGCTGGAAACAGAATCCATATTTCAAACACAAAGTAAAGTACAAACAAGAAAATATGATCTAGAAGGAGAGGAAAAGACGAGGGGAATAAGAAACAGTGGGCTAGGATAGAGAAGTTTGGAGAGTGGATGAGAATTAAGAGTCTGCACAGGGACACACACCTGTACTCCCAGCAGCTCCGAAGGCTGAAGCCAGAGGATAGCAAGTTCAAAGCCAGACTCAACAATTAAGTGAGACCCTGTCTCAAAATAAAAGGAGTAAAAAGGGCTGGGAATGTGGCTCAGTGGTTAAGAACCCCTGGGTTCAATCCCTTGTAACAAAAAAATAAATAAATCTGGAGATGGTGAAGTTGTTTCTCTTTCTCTCTGTTCCTTACTATGTGTTCATGCACATATATGTGTGTGTGTGTGTGTGTGTGTGTGTGTGTGTGTCTGTATTATATAAGAATACAAAAAGAAAGCTTTAAGACAGCTGTTGAACCAAATGTTACCCTATTTAGCATTTTCAAGTAGCTTCACAACTGTTTTATGTCTTTCATTACTACATCATGACCAAACCCTCTAATCAGATCCTCTTAAAGGATATTCTAAAATGATAAAAACATCACTCTTGTACAATTATGAAATGAACATGTGCCAAATATTTAGCTCATTAATTAATAAAGGATTTAGTAAGGATGTTACAACTGATTGGAAGAAAATTCAAACTACTACACTTAGGCAAATGTAAATAGGTAAATTTGCATAGACAAATTCATTTTAATAATATGCAACGTGAAGAATTGGTGGAGACAACCTGAGGTGTAAGGTAGGCAGGACACGCACTAATCCTTTTTGCTCATCTCAAAGACTTCTGTGATTTTTTTTCCTCAGCAGTACATACCAGTTTTATAGTGGTTTTAAAATTAGAATTGAAAAATCGTGTTTGTAAGTCATACATATACATATAAACTGAATAGAAAATGAAAGCAAAACCGAATTGTAATGGTTCAAGTAGCTTTTTTCAATTTTCTATCATCTGTGCTAACAAGGGTTGTTTGCTGTAATGTCCCCTCAGAATCGGTTAGTTATCTAACTTTCCATCTAAACAAATGCTTTTTAATTAATACATTGAAGCTCACACAGGTTAATCTTCCACTTGCCATTCTTACCACATCAACACTTTCTTCATCTTCCCAAAGGATGAGTGAAATGTTATGCACATAATTTGAAGTTCTTGTCTCACTGGCATGGAGATAGAAGTAAAACACAAGAGCGAAAAAACACGAAGGAATAAATAACAGCAATTATTGAGGTTTGTTTTTTTCTTAACTAAATTTGTTTTAAGTCTGTTCCTTACTTCCAGGTCCACAGTTTCTGAGAATAAGAAAAGTCACACTAATTTGCCTAATGAATGGGTATTGCGAATTAAATACCAAAAAATAAATACAAATAACCTTAGCATCTTAAGTGGCCACTGAGTTAAAAATAAACAAATTGCTTTTTTAAAAAAATTTTTCTGAGACATCCTTCAGCACAATGAAATGAATCATTAATTTGAAAGCCAGATGGTTATTAAAGATTTTTTTGAATTGTCAAGTATAATACTGTAAATACATTCGTGGTATACTAGTACTTACTGACTTTCAATTTTTCTGTAAATGGCTTGCAAATTAAAATAAGATAAAATTTTAAATAAAAGGAGACTGCATTTGCACCTAAGAAAAGTAGAAGACAAAATATTTTAACATTGTCTGATTAAAGGCGTAAAACTGTCTGCTAACATAAAATCTAATCTAAACATATATCACATCACATCATGAGAATGGGTTACCAAACTGCTTCTGGTTTGCATCATCTGTGTTAATAACACTTTCAACTCAAGTATGATATATATCCCTATTAAAGTGATGTAAATGTAGGAAGTTTAGTCTGAGAATTATTTAGGTAATTTTTCTTGTTTTGTATTTTGGTGGTACCTAGAAAATGAGATTAGTCACTTCAAAATTGTTTTGTGTCACTTTCTAAGTGATTTACTATGTGTAGATATTAAGCTTTAGCCTAGAGTTTGTACTGAATAAATCACTAGAAGCCAATAAGAAAAAAATCCAGAAAATGATTTAGTACATTTAACAAAAACAAAAAATAATTTAAAGTGTTAATTTTAATTAGGTTTCTGAATAGGCTTACATTATTTAACATTCTTGTCTCAAATTGGTCATGGAGAACATAAATTTTATGACTTGTTAGAACAAATTACTGGGCTCGGGTAGATCTCAGTGGTGCTTCCATGCATGAGGTCCTGGGCTCCCTCCAGAGCACTGGGAAAACAAAAACAAAAACAAATTGCTATTATTTCCCCAGCAAACACAGTATATGAGAAGCAAATTTAGTAGCTTGTTCACAACAAAATACAACAGTGAGGCTTTTTGGACTTTGTCTGACACTGAGAGGTAAAGAAGCCAAAAAAAAAAAAAAAAAAAGGGGTCAAAAAAAAAATTTCAATGTCCTCTAACAATTAGGGTCAACGAAATATGCAAGAGCATTAGTCATCATTAAAATAATCATCAAGCCTATAGTGTGGAAAAGTTTGTAGTTCAAACCCTTTGCTTTTAAACTAGGTACCCATTAAAATTATAGCTACAATATAATGGGTGTTTCTGACAAAAACTTTCCCCTTGACTGAACGTTCATCATCCGACCCCCACTTTAAGATCAAGCCTCCTCCTTCTGCCTTGTCTTCAGTAGTGCCCAGCCCACTTGTAGCAAGAATCCTGTTAGCTCAGTTTAGAGAGAAATCCTCAACCTGGATATCTTATTACCCTGCCTATGTAGTTTCCCACATAATTACATGCCTTAGTAATTTCCCTCTACCAAACTCCAGCCCTAACTGGCTATAAATCCTCACTTGTCTGTGTTTCATTTGGAACTGACATATCAATAGTCATATTTGATACCATTGACATCTATCTCAATTTTTTAAATTACTGATTCAATTTCATTACTTGTTAATTGGACAGTTCAGGTTTTCTATTTCTTCATCATTCAATCTTGGCAAGGTGTCTGTGTCTCTGAATTTTTCCATTTCTTCTAGGTTATCAAATTTGTTGGCATATAATTGTTCATTATACTCACTAATGATTTTCTTTTGTATTTCTGTGGCCTCATCTGTGAAGTCTTTCTTTTCATCTCTGATTTACCTGAGTCTTCTCTCTTTTCCTAGTCTAGCTAAGGTTTTGTTTATTTTCATTCTTTCCTGAGAACCAATGTTTTGTTCTATTGATCTTCTTGAATTTTTTGTCTCCTTCTCATTAATTTTTGCTCTGATCTTTATTATTTCCTTCCTCCTACTAATTTTAGTGTTTCCTTTCTTGTATTTTTTCCTAGTTCCTTGAGTCACACTGATAGGTTGTTTATCTGAGACATTTCTCCTTTATTGATGTGGGCATTTGTTGCCATAATTTTCCCTTAGTCTCATTTTTACCAAGTCCCATAAATTTTGGTATGGTATGTCCATATTTTTGTTTGTTTCAAAAAATTTCTATTTCCTTTTTGATTTCTTCTTTTATCCATTAGTCATTAAAAATAAATTGTTTAATTTCTAGGTGTTTGTATAGTTTCCAAAGTTTTTTTATTATTTATTTCTAGTTTCATTGCATTGTAATCAGAAAAAATACTCATCATGATTTCATTTTTAAAAAACTTATTGATGGGAGGGTGTAGTGACACATGCCTATAATTTCAGCTCCATGAAAGTCTGAGGTGGGAGGATTACTTAAACCTGGGAGGTCAAAACTAGTTTAGGTAATCTAGTGAGTCTGTGTTTCAACACACACACACACACACATATAAATAACTATATTTGTTTAGACTTTTTTTGCAGCCTATCATGTGGTCTGTTCTAGAGAATGTTCCGTGATCTACTGAGAAAAATCTCCAATGTTGGATGCACCACTTTATAGATGTCTCTTAGGCCCATTTTCATGGGGTATAATTTAACTCTGTTGTTTCTTTGTTGAATTTCTGCCAGGATGATCTATCCATTTCTGAAAGTAGGATTTTAATCTCTAACTATTATTGTATTGGAGTCTGCCTCTCCCTTCTTAACTATTAATATGTGGTGTATATATTTGGGTGCTCTGGTATTGGGTGTATGTATATTTAGAATTATTTCCTCTTGTTGAACTGTCCCCTTTATTATTATATACAACTTTCCTATCATTTTTACTGCTTTGGATTGAAAGTCTATTTTGTATAAGTGTGGTTACTCCTTCTTTCTTTTGGATTTATTTTCTATGTGTGTTCTTAGAGGTGAAGTGAGTGTATTGTAAGCAACAGAAAGCTGGGTCTTTTTTTTTTTTCCGCCAGTCACTCCATGACATTTAATTGGAAAACCAATCCAATTACATTTCAGGTCATTATTGATAGGTGAGGTTTTACTGTCATGTAACTTGTGTTCTAGTTTTGTTGTAGTTCCTTTTTTTCTCCCTTACAGCCTTTTCTGTATAGTTAAGTGATTTACTCCCGTAATGTATTTTCATTCCTTGCTTATTCTTTTGTTTTGTCTATTATAGATACTTGCGTTGTGGTTACCATGAGGCTTACAAAAACATCCTTTGAGTAATCCCTGTGACTCAGGAGACTGAGGCAGGAGGATTGTGAGTTCAAAGCCAGCCTCAGCAAAAGCAAGACACTAAGCAACTCAGTGAGACCCTGTCTCTAAATAAAATGCAAATGTGGCTCAGTTGGACAAGTGCCCCTGAGTTCCATCTTGGATACCCTCTCCAAAAATTAACATCCTTTTTGATTTTTTTAACAAGCTATATTGAAATGAAACAAGTTTCCTTAAAATAGCTGTTTTAAATTATCTCTGAATTTCAATAACAGAATGAGACAGACATCATTGCCCTGTGTACATGTATGAATGCACAGATGGTGTGACTCTACTTTGTGTACAACCAGAGAAACAACAGCTGTACTCCATTTGTGTACCATGAATCAAAATAAATAAATTAAAAAAATAATAAAAAATAAAATAAATTGTCTCTGAATTTCTTCATCTGACAACTATCTGGCCAGTTTCTGGCACCTTATTTTGAGTATTTGGTGAGTTCATTGTTCCTGAAAACTCCTGATGCTTGTTGGTTTGTGATGTCATCTGGGCATTGAAGGAGTAGGAATTTATTCATGTCTTCCTAATCTAGCTTTGTATATACCTGTCTTTTCAGAAATTCTAAGGTGATTGCTTATTTTCTTTAGGCACTTCCACTATTTTAGCACTAGACGGCAACCAAGTCTAGATTTACCAGCAGTCTGCTGTTGGTGTATTGCCACTCTTCCAGCACAAGAGGGTAATCCAAGCCCAGATTTATCCCAAATACACTGTTGGTGTCCTCTTCAGAAAGAACCAAGAAAGTACCTAGAAAGAATAGCTTGTAGCAGGGCATGGTGGCGCACGCCTGTAATCCAAGTGACTTGGGAGGCTGAGGCAGGAGGATTGTGAGTTCAAAGCCAGCCTCAGCAACTTAGTGAGGCCCTAAGCAACTCAGTGAGACCCTGTCTCTAAATAAAATACAAAATAGGGCTGGGGATGTGACACAGTGGCCGAGTGTCCCTGAGATCAATCTCTGGTTCCAAAAAAAAAAAAAAAGAAAGAATAGCTTGTCCCAAAAAGTCTCTCCCTGGGGCCAGGTTAGGACCTTATGCCTCATCCTCAGTTGCTGGACTGTTGTTAGACACTATAACAGAATTTTGACTGGCTCTTGAAAAAATCACTATGGATTGATGAAACCCAGGTTCCTATGTCATGATAGCAGCTACCAATTGCACAGAGCTGTGTAATATCCTGATCACATAACCTTCCCAAACCAGCACATCACTGAGCCAACATTACTGTGGACTGACTATTGCTGAGATAGACTCATGCCCCAGGGCTCTTTCAACTATGCATAGGTGTTGCTAACTACAAAAGAAGTCTAATATACTTGGGCTGTGCATCTTCTTCTGATATTAAGACCTGTTCCAGAGCCTCTGTCAGGAGCCAGGTTGAGACAGAGTGTGCTGGGATCTGTCAAGTATTAACTTTTATCAGCCCAGCACTAAGTTCCAGGGCAAGTCATGTGCTTACTTCCCTGTTCTAACCCTAGTGGATGGAATCTTGTACAATACTATGCTGTCCAAGGTTAGTGTACTGTTGATGAAGGCTGTTCCTTGGCCACCTGGGTTTGTGCTTCTCAGTATTGTACTTTAGTTTCACAGCCACAAGGACCTGTGCATTATTAAGGATGCATCACAAACCACATCACAACCAGCAGTGATACAGGCTGAAACATGAGTCTATATTCTAGAACCCTGTCTGTGGGCACTAGCCTAGTAATCACTGTGCTGTCTGAAGGTAGAGACCAGGTGGTAGAGACTGTCACTTGGCAACCAAGGCTGACACTAATCTGAGTCACACCTGAGTCTTACAGTGGAAGGGGATTGCATTATCTCAGGAGGAGGGTAGTGTGCCATGGATCAACTCCAAGGCTGGAAATGCTGCAAGTTGAAACTTGAGTCTGTTCTAGTAGCACAGATCTCCACCTGATGCTTGGGTTGATTTAGCAGGTGTGAGCTCTGGCCTGAACCCAGGGCCTTCTGGTTCTAGTGCGTGCTGTTTTTTACCACCTACGCTATCATTTGTGATGACACTGCTTTGTAGTGGGTAAAATTTTACTCAAGGATAGAGGAAGGATAGTAAGGGCCCCCTGCTGCCTGGTCTAATGAAAGTAGATGGCTCAGTCCCCAATCATTAACCTAGTAAAAGGTGTCATGGGGCTTTGCCTAGCACTGGGTTTTACCATGGCAGTTCTGCTACTGGGTTTCATGTCTAAGGCCTGGGTTTAATTCTCTCTCTATTCCCAAAGCAGGAGGTATCTTTCTTTTCACAATACTGCTTGGAGTTGGAAGAGTGGTGACCTAGGCAACTCTTTACTCCCTGCCTTCTTCAATATGTATTTTCATTTTGCTATACTGAAAGGAGGTACTGTGGTCTCTCACCTGATTTCCTTAGGTCTCAGTGGTAGTTTGTAGTGTGAATAGCTGCTCAACTTGCTGTGTCTGTGGGGAGCTGATCACCAAAGGATCTTAGCCACCATCTTGCTCTACCCTGTTCTGCCCATCCCAATAGTCTTTCTTATGATTCTAACATCTGTCAGAGTTAGTTTTCTTTAACAGTTTGAAAGCCATATCTTAGCCACTGTAAAAATCAAGAGCATGAAGCATATGTCAACAACTTTTAAAAACATAAATAAATTATCTAACATCTATTGCATCTATTTTTCTCATGCAAAATTTAAACTTTTTTCACATTGTTTAATAAGCAAGTATTTTTATGAACATAAAATTAATAGACATCTCACTGAGTTCAAATATTATGTATGCATACATCATTTTATAGTATTAAAGACAACTATCATTTGTTTTCACCAAGTGTTTCTCCCAAAGACAATCTATATCAATATTTGATGAATTTTTCTTATACTTTTCCTCAGAATGTATATTTTGAAAGCATTGATTAAAGTCTTCAAAGTATCATTCCTTTCTCCTTATAACTGAGATATAAATGTTTTATTGATATTTAGCATGTATAAAATAGAAAAAGACAGTAATTCTGCTAAACCAAAATAAGTTTATGTTGGTGCTTTATAAACTCTGAACAACATGCAAAAATCACTAACTGAAGATTCCTAGAAGCATATGTCTGCAGGTAGAGATAGTAAGGAGAAAATTGAATAAAATTCACATTCTAATTTATACTCTGTTTCTTTAAAATGTTTAAAAATACTTTACAATAAAATATGAAAAGTTCAGTACCTAGTTGATTTTGATCAATAATTATAGGTTTATTCTAGATAACCTATTGCCTGCTTATCATACCTCCAGAGAATTCTTTTTCATTATGTAATAATAGAGTTGGATCAAATTAATTGGTGTTATTCCAGTAATTTGAAAACATAAGTGAAGAAGCTATACTACTTTCTTTTCAGAGCCACTTCTGAACTAGAGCCCCAAGCTTCCATTTTATTTTTATTTGGTGTTACACATTCTAAGTGAACAACTGTCTTCAAATCTTCCATGTTATTCAACCCTACCCAGTTTACATTTAGGTTTGTGAATTACTTCATTAGATTATTCCCATATATATTCTCCATTCAACCTCAGCTGACATTTTTCTCATAATTTCCAAATTAATGTTGGCTATCAGCACAGATCTTCAAATTCACATCACCTCATCCTTCTCAATGATACTGACCTTTAGTTATCTTGTCTCAATTGACCACCCAGTAAAATAACCCCACTCTGAACCCCATCAGTGTTTCCACATTCAACAACTCAAACTTTGTACTTGGCCTATATAATCAAAACTTCCTGTCTTATTTTCTTTCCCATGTCCCCACACCCATTAATTCCCTTTCCTACTTGACTGAGAATGCCAATTTCTCAGCTTCTCTTTTTCTTTAATTAACTCTATCCTTCCTTATAAATATGTTTGTGTCCTCTATGCATCTTTTTTAAAATTTAAAACATCAGTTTAATTTGTAAGTTTCATGAATGAATCACCTGTCCTATAATTAGACTCAAATATAAAAAGGAGACGCTGTTTGTCCTTCTGTAAGGCACTAACAGATGACAGTTATCTGACAAGGCAGTTACAAAATGAAATTTAACAAGAGTACAAACATACTTAGTTTGTACAATAGCTCTAAGTTAATAAAAATGATTTTTCATAATCCCAAACCTTTATTTAGCTATATATTATGTCCTGTTCATTTTAAAATTACAGTAATTTTAGAACAAAAATCTATCTTTTGAACTCAACTTTAAAAGAACTTGAGTGGGTTTTGTAACATGGAATAAGGTAAGAGGCACAATCTTAACTCAGGTTGCCTCTTGACAAGTCTTTCCTCTATCCATCTTTGCATAAAAAAAACAAAACGACCCTTTTTTAATCATCTTTCTGAATCCTCTGGTTTCTTTCTAGTTGTTTATGGTGGTTGGATTCATAACTCTTGTGGGTGAAACAGCCAAAGTTCCCTTGTCTGCCTGTACTCTAAGTTTCATCCTCCAGCTTCCTTTAGGTATATGAGCCTGTTTTAATTTGTTTAGACAACCATAAAAATATCATAGACTGGGTAGATAAATAACATAAATTTATTTTTCTTACAGTTCTGGACAGTTCCAAGTCCAAGATCAGATGTCTGCATATTCACAATCTAGTGTTGGTCTACTTTCTGATTCCTAGGTGGCATCTTATGTCTGTATCTTTACATGGTGATAGGGGGCAAGGCAGGTCTCCAGGAGCTCTTCTACAAGGACATAGATTGCATTCATGAGGTCTCCACATGACCTAATCAGCTCCCATTGGCCCAGCTTCTAATACCATCACTTTGGGGATTAGGATTTCACAAAATGAATTTTGGGGAAATACAAATATTTGAAACACAGCACAGCCCAAATATCTATTGCATAACATTTTATTGGCTTATATCATCATCATCATCATCATCATCATCATCATCATCATCATCATCATTCTGTTATTTGCTCCTGTGATTTCTGATAGAACTTAGCAAAAATCAGGGTGGGGGGATTAGGGTGAGAGAAGAATGGAGGAACTTTAGATTACGTAGAGGGAAATGAGAGGGAGAGGAAGCAGGGGTAGAAAATTAGTGGAATGAAACAGACATCATTACCCTATGTACATGTATGATTAACAAGAATGGTATGAATGTATGCATGCACAACCATAGAAATTTGTACCCCATATGTGTACAATGAATCAAAATGAAGTCTGTAAAAATTAAAAAAATAAATAGTAAAATATTGAAGCATTAAAAAAATGTAATCAAGAACTTTGTTTTATTAAACTTATCACTTACCTACAAAACAAATAAACAAACAAACAAAAAACAAAACAAAACAAAACTTAGCAAGAGCATATATCTGTATTAGGAGAAAAGAGAAGATTTGAAAAGAGGTTTGAGAGCTCTCTAAAATGATCAATTCTTCTATGCCAATTTTTCTTAAATTAGAGATCAGAGCTACTCAAGGAATCTATGGATCAAAACAGATTTAACAGAAATTGTTTTCTTGGAGACAATCAAAGGTAACATTTCTTGGAGACAGAAGTAGCAATCACTCCATCATTGGGGTTTCTTCTGTTTTCAAGTCCTAAGAACTAAAAGGACAGATAATCTCTCTCATATATACCTTATGTACAATGGTAGAAAAGGGACAGAAAAGCAACATACTCGCACACACAGAATAGCCACACTTGAAAGGAAGAATGGGAATCAAATATTGAATAAGTCGTTAATCTATAGCTATGTCGAGATCCTACTAAGAGATTGCCATGAAGCCCTCTTACCCTGGAGCTCATCAGTTTCTTTAAATGTGACTTGATTCTCCTGGGAAAACTTTTAAGTCCACCCTCTATATTTTGTTTTACTTTCTTTGGCAACTTCTAAAATGAGGATACACAACTTTCCTAGTTCTCCTCCTTACAGTACGTTGTAGACTCACAGGGCACTGTAACTCTCAAAGAGGCACAAGCCTTTCTGCTTCTGGCTTTCAATTCTTTGCCAGTTACCATTCACTCCTTGACAATGTTTGCTTCCAAGCTATTCTTGCGTCAGGATTTTGTGGATGTGTTTGAAAAATGCAGGGTTTCTATCCTTTTTCCAGTCACAATTGAAGGAGGTAAGGTAAAATGCAGAGCCTGGGAGCATGTATTTTAATATATTTTGTTTCTCTGTAAATTTTCATGAATTTGGCTCTCTGTAAATTTGGCAAACTAAAATGGGACAAGAAGGGATGGGGGAAGGAAAGATAGTAGACTGAGACAGACAGTATTACCGTACATATATGTAAGATTACATGAATCATGTGAATCTACATTGTGTACAACCATAGAAATTGTTTCTGTGTACAAAAATGAAAAAAAATTTGGTCAACTACTAGGTAGAATGGAAAGTGTTTTAGTCATTGTTTTCTTGTTTGCATTTCATTTTGTTTATTTTTGAGCTAGTTCCTTTTTGAGCTGCTGAGAAGTGAACAAGGTAGGATCCCTGAGCCTGAACTAAGGTAGTGACAGAATAACTCTTCCAGAGATAATTTGGACGCAGAATGCACGGAATTAAAAGCACTACATATGAGAGATGTTTTTTTTAAAAAAAAGAATCAAAATGAACTTGAAGTTTTGCATGGGTTAGAGTGCATGGCACACTCTTTATCAAAATAAAGACCTAAAAGACAGGATTGCTTCTGTTGATTTGGAAGTATCTGTGGGGACTGAGCAGAGGAGGTGTTAACTGAAGGCAACCAATTTGAGAAGATGAAATGAAAAGGAGGGTTTGTAGCCTTTGAAGTGAGAGTATTTTAAACCATTATGTTCTAGTGCTATCCATCCTTGGTCAGATTAGCCTAACATGGTTTCCCAAATTCTTAAGTTTAGCCAGAACTGATTTATACTCTGCAATGCAATGGAAAGTAATTGTGATTATTTTCTTATAAAATTATGGCATACTCTTTAAACTAATGTATTCTAATGATGAACCTGTGTGTGGGTGTGTAGGGGTGTGTGAGTGTAGAATAAGACTTCTGCTTGACAAATCATTTTTGAATCTAAATTTTTCAGTTCATTTCCATTAACCACAACCCAAAATCCCATTAACACTCAAAGATGCTTGATCCTCACAAGTTCAAAGCCAGCCTCAGCAACTTACAGCAACTTGGCAAGGCCTAAGCAACTCAGTGAGACACTTTCTCTAGATACAATATAAAAAAGGGCTGGGGATGTGGCAATAGTTAAGCAACCCTGGGTTCAATCCCCAGTACCCAGTACCACACACACACACAAATAATAATAAAGTGTGATCCTTTCACAATCTACCTTGTCTGAAGCCTGTAAGAGCAACACCTCCTTTTACTATTTGGCATTAACATACATAAGTTAAGTCTAGGAAAGTTGTCAAGGCAAAAATTCTCTTGCTGTGGGGTTGATGTATATCTCATCCCATAGGTCACTGGTTAGACAAAAGGGGAGATAAAATGTGGCTGAAACAATGCGTATAAAGTATCTGTTATTTCTGATTACCCTTGCCTTTGTTCACTGTATGTACTCTTAAAAAATTAAGAATTTTACTTATCACTCGCATGAATTACCAGAAGTACAGAACCTCCATTTTGCTCTGACCTGAGACTGAGCAGAATTACTCTATTTAATAAAGTTAAAAAAGAAGAGGGTATTCAATAAATATGTCCATGTCACTGGAAGATAAAGCAAAGTGCTCCTTGGGAGCTCTCTCAAATGGCTCTGCCAATGATGGCAGGGTTCTCTAGGGACGCATCAATACATCAGTGTCTCCCAGGAACACGGGATCAGCTTTCCTCCCCAAGTGGGATCATTTTGCCTGACGGAAGTACTCTGACCTTTACCCCACCCCACTGTCTTATCATCCTTTCTTCTAACACTCAAACTCCTCCTGCTGTGCATCATGACACCCCGGGTTCTGTGATGTCTGTACTCTAGTTCCAGGAAAGGTTAAAAGATAGAAAACTCAATGAAAATGATGTAATGCTAGAATGGTTCTGTTTTCTAATTTTTATTCATTGAAAATATATACATTTAGACACGTTTTCAAAGATAACTTACCTTCACATTTTTTTAAGGCTTTTACATCCATTCCTATTATACCTAAGGCAGATATGAACTCCTCATCTCTTCTACACTCTTTTAGATATGTCAAAAAATACATATAGATATGTGTATTAGTCTCAATATAAATCATAATTGACAGGTTTATTTTTTAGCATAAGACAAGCCTTACTTAGTTTTTCGTTCTGTTTTTAATTTTGTATGACAGTAGAAATGAACACCTAACCAAAGGAGAGGCACATATTTATTTACTCTTTAAAAGATGTTCATGTCCACTTAAGGTCTGTCCTTTTTCTAAAAGGCTCTGAAACTGATCTGGCAGCTGCGATTTGGGAGAACTTTTTCAATTTCTGGCTCTGATCTTCCCCACATGGAGTGGAAGGAGTACCCTATTTTTACAACACAGTTGAGAGAAAATAACATGCAACTCTTCCACATGATCTGTAATCAATAGAACACTGACTGGAATAACAATGAGAAACGGTGAACTAATTCTTCCTTACAGGGAATGATTTTTATGTGAGATATTCTCACCACTATTAGATCCTTTCCCTGAACACAGGCCCCATTAGTCTTATGGAAATGAAATACTACATTTTGAGGTAAAAAAGTGTTCTTTGTTGTTGTAATATCAATGTCACATCTATATCTCAGTGAAGTGCAAAGCACTTTAAAACTGTTTGCAACAACAAAAATTGTTGTAAGCATTTTATAAAACAAAATAAAATAACTGGGAAAAAAAGCCATAGAGACGGAGCTCATTGATGCAAAAGTTTGGGTTATTGTTACAAACTTTAACTAATATTACTTTGTTCTGTCTAGCAGATTTGAAATTTTCTAGTTTTAAGTGACAACAATAACAATAATAATAATGATAAGCTTCACATACTAGAGGGACAAATTAGTTACTTTTCCCCCAAAACACAGCTGTTTAGATATTAATTTTAGGAGGCATGTTGGACTATGCATTTTTCTTGTCATTTTCATACAATTCTATTTTTTCTCTAGAAAAATAGAGACAGTATAAAAAGATAAAATGATGTTGTGCTCCAAATATGGAAGTGAATTTAGCAGTACACAAACTTTAGAAATATAAAACAACACAAAACAAATTAAAAGTCCCTGCCAAACAAACACTGTGTTCTCTTGGATTATTTAAAATTATGAAAAGGTAATTTCTTCCATAATAAATGCACCTCATTCCATATTTCTCCATAGTTTTGCTTATAACCAAACATTGAGTCAATGTTAAACAATTTGCATTTGAGGATATTTTTGCATTTAATGAAGTGATACATGCAAATTCATGCAAGTATATACATTTGAGTCTTATAAAACATTCTTTTCAAAGAGAAACAACTTCCAAACAACTTCCTTAAAATTATTATTTTCTTTATTTTTCCATAAGACCACAGTGATAATTATGAATTTTGTACTCTTCATAATTTCATAGTCAAATAGACTTCCAATGAGAGACCCGCAAGTTGCTCTTTCTAGGCTTTCTTCATATTCTTTGACCATGAACAAAGAAAAAGATAGCCTTTCTATGTACTTTATGCAAATAATTTAGCAAAAAGAATTTTATTTCCTCTCCCTGATTTGTCTGCTGCCACACAGGACAGTCCAGACTGTTGGAATACATCCTCCTGCTTGCTTATGTCACTTGCTATGTGTGCATGTTTTTCTTCCTCATTCCATTCTTTTAAAAGTATGTTTTTCACTAATACATATAGACACAAACATTGTTGTATAAATGGGGAACTATGTAATGCTTTCCTACATCTACACATTGTGTGTCATTTAAATTAGGAAAATGCATCTGTTGCCTCAATGATTTATCATTTCTCCATGATGAAAACTTTCAAAATTCTTTCTTGTAGTTCTTTGTAATATACAGTAAAATATGGAGACAAAAATGAATAAAGACCTTAATTGTAAGTCTATGGTAAACCTATAGAGCTGAAGAAACATATTTCTTTATTTGCAATATTTACTGAAAAGTTGATTCCAGCAAAATCTATTTCCATATTTAATTTGCTTTCCACATTTAATTAATTTTAAGTAATACTTATTTGTCATGCACAGCTTTACCTAGAATTATATTTATTCTAGTTGGATTTGCTATATTAGGATATTTATCTTCCAAATGAAGTATTTAATATCAGAAAAGATGCCTAAAGTACAAATTTGCATATACCTTAGAATTGTAAAGCATTTGCATGGTTTTGCTCAAAATATTTTATGTGTTTCTTTTAAAGGAACAACAAACAATTACAAGACCTTCTTCTCATTTTTATACTGAATTTCCTCCAGAATTTGGTACAGGTCCTTAGAACTGCATTTTGATCTCTTACTCTCTGGATTTGTTTATATGAGCCTGATAACTGTGGCTATTCATCTCCTGGAAAGCACTCAGCTGCTGATTAACAAGGACTCCACACCCATTGTAGCATGTATGTTTTTTCATGCCAACTCAGATCACATTCTCTACTAAAAGAATGAGTCTGAGAAATCTGATTTACACAGCATATGATTTTTCCTGGCTGTACCTGATTGAGCTGGGAATGAGGACCCTACCCAAGAAAACTCATCAGTGAATCAATCATCAGTGGGTCATTAGTTTCTTTCTCAAGAATTTTCCATAAGTTGATGGTGGTTTCTGGATCTGAATGGTCACGAACATGGTTATGTTCGAGTTCCAACAAGGGAAAAACAGAGCCATCTCAATTTATGGGGATGATAAAGTATGAATAAGATGAAAACACTAATCTGTTGAGAAATGAATAGCATTGACAGGCAGAGAGTATCAGAAATGAATCTGTATAGTCCAAATGAGAGAAAGAGAAGATGTGTCCTTGTTTCCCACACCTTCTACGTAAGACTAGGTTGCACTTCCTGTGATTGGATTTCAGATTGGTAATTTTTTTTTTTTTGTAATGGGGATTGAACTCAGAGGCAATTTACCACTGAACCACATCCCCATCCCTTTGTATTTTTTTTTATTTTGAGATGTGGTCTTGCTAAGTTGCTTAGGGTCTCACTAAACTGTTGAGGCTGGCTTTCAACTTGACATCCTCCTGCCTAGGCCTCCCAAGCCCCTGGGATTATAGGCATGCCCCACCATTCTCAGCCAGATTGGTAAAATTTTAAAAGCTTAGTATTTTTACCTTTGTATTTTTGTTATGTATAGGTTTCAGATCATTATGAAGATAGAGCTTTGACCCTCATTATTAGTGATAAACAGATACACAGCATAATCCTTTAATCACTTGCGGTAAACACCATAGAATTCATATGTATATTCTACATAGCATCCCCACTTGTCATAAATCAGTTGGACTTGTAGAAAAAGAATATCTGTTATGGCTTGGATGTAAGGTGTCCCCCAGAAGCTCACATTTGAGACAATGCAAGAAGGTTCAGAGGAGAAATAATTGGGTTGTGAGACTCTTAACATAATCAGTGAATTATCCCTGATGGGATTTAATGAGTGGTAATTGGAGGCAGGTAGGGTGTGGCTGGAGGGAGTGGTGCACTGGGGGTGGGGCTATGGAGTATATATTTTATATCTGAAGAGTGGAGTCTCTCTTTCTTCTTCTAGATGATGTGAGCTGCTTCCCTCTGCCACACTCTTCCACCATGATGTTCAGCTTCACCTAGAGTCCCGAAGAATGGAACCAGCCTTCTATGGACTAGGACCTCTGAAAATGTGAGCCCTCAAATACACTTTTCCTCCTCTACAATTGATCTCATCTGATCTTTTAGTTCCAGCAGTGAAATAGCTGACTAAAACAATATCTAAAGGACAGCTACATTTCTTGATTGCAATGAGATTTAGTAATTTCCATTAACAAGAAAATCCCAGTATTTGAATCTAGAGAAAAAACAGCCTGATGCAAAGATTCCTTAGAATAAAAATTCTCCAAAAGTAGAACTACTTACTTGAATACAGTAAAGCCCTCTTTCATTTAATTGCTCTTTTTTTCCTTTTAATTCCATAATCCTTCTTGTCCAGTTTGTTATTTAGGGTCACATTATTGGTCTGGTAAAAGCTTTTCAATGCTCACATACTTTGTTCCATGAAATGTCAAGTACTTTCAAAAAGGACTGGACAAATTCAATTAGGTTTTCAAGTTTAGAGAAGCAAAGTGGTTAAGGTTCAGATCCCCTAGGTTTTTGTTGTCAGTGACATGCTCCCTGGCTGCCAAGCCATGAAACCAGCCCACTGGTCCCTGCTGAGAAACAGCAGGGGAGCAATGAAGTGGCAGAGTGGCAGCTGGGAGTGGAGGATAGCGGGCTGAAGCACAGGCAGCAAGCACCCGCTGTCTGGAGGAGCTAGCAGTGCCAACAAGGCTGAGGAACCATGGGCCTGAGGCTTGGTGAGCCAGCACTAATGTGAGCTGGGGCAAGTTGACCAGTCACCCCATGGCAGCCCAGCCTGCACATGGTGTGGATGCCTGCTGAAGATGCACACTCCAGTGCTGCATCCAGCGCTGAAACTGAGACTACCCACCCAGCATGCGAAATTCACTGACATCTCTGGCTTTCAGAAATGAGGGGAGAAAATGGAAGTAAGGTGAACCTGAATAAGATTCAGGGCTAATCAATAGCGTTAGTATTTTTCCAAATCCTAATTAGCATAATTTTGTACCTATGGCATTGATACAAGTCCTATATAAACTCCTAAATTGACACACTCATAGGACAACTCCTGTCCTTTCCCCTCACGCTCTGTGGGAGTTCTGTTTCTATGTACACTTGAGTAAATTTCTTTCTTATACTCATTCATCCTGGTCTCTGGATTTCATTCTTTGAATTCATCAGACAAGAACCTGGAAAGAAGAAATTGATGGTGAGCAGCTGGGATCTGCTGCAACACTGCAGGGCATAGCCCACCATTAGAAGCTGCAGCACTTCTTGACTACAGAGGTCTGCAGCTTATGCAGACCCCACCTGCCAGCAGAAGCACTGAATGGAGATTCATCTTAAAAGTCCAGTTTCATCAGTACAGTTTGGTTATTATTAATGATTGCATATCCTGACTGAAATCCCTGGGAAGAAAGTTAGAACAAAGTTCACCTTGCAAAGGGAAAACTCCATGAAAAACAAGGGAGTCCAGATGAGTGATGGAAGAATATTGTTGGGAAAATCCGATTCTGGTTGTGCTATGAGGCTGTGGCACATCCTGCCTAATTGTGCTAATATTTTTAACTAAGTTTTGAGGATTGTTGGTGTGAATGACCACTAAAGAGCAGTAACATGAGCTACCTGTGTGGGACTCAGTGAAGCTGGCTGAACAATAGATGAGGGGAGCCTGGCTCTCCCATGACTCCACCCTCCGCTTAGATACTTTCAGACCAGCAGTAGCTTCTTCATAGCAGTGAAGAAAAAAAGGAGGCAGATTTGGATATGGTACTGGGAGTACATGAGCTGGGGGCATGACAGAAAATCTGTACTCCAGAGTACCACAATGGTGCCAAGCTCACCATTGGTCTCCTGGTTGCAGTTGCTTCTGACTCGTGCTACTAACCCTGTTGTGGCGCCTCTTATCTCATTGTGGTATACCTAATTCTGTTTCTTCTTTTTCTCAGGCTTAATTCTTATCATGTCTCAAGCAATAGATAGATGCCTTCTCTTAACTGAAAGCATTTTTATCATTTTTTAAAAACAGAGCATTATCATCTTATAGCCAGCCAACACACAGGTCTGTAACTTCACTGTCAGTCTCTAGATATGTGTCTTACTCTCCAGTCATTCTAGAAGACATCCAGAATGTGAAACACTCCATCTCCTTTGCTAGACTAGGAACTCTGAAGAAAGAATAAATACATAATTTTTCCATTTCCCAAGTGCAATATCTAAGGCTATTTCACTGAAGTTGTCAGGTAAATATTATAGAAAAAAACATGGTGCTTTTTATTAGAAACATGGTGCTTTTTATTAAAAACATTCTTTTTAAAAGAAACCTGGTTTCTTTTATTAACTCAGAAACTATTTATTGAATGCATGGTACATAGTAGTTGTTTTCTATTTGATTTGCTAAACTGATATCTCTGAGAATAGTGATAAGTGTTGGTATTATTTAGTATTTAGAGTTCTCCAGTGAATTAAAACCACTGTGTGTGTGTGTGTGTGAGTATTTGTGTGTGTGCATGCACACACATATGGAGAGGTGAGGAGGCAAAGAAAGAGGAGAGAGGAGGGGAGAGAGAGAGAGAGAGAGAAGGCGGGAGGGAGAAAGGAGGAGAAAGAGAGAGAGAATTTTGAGGACTTGGTTCACACAATTATGGAGTCTGGCAAGTCCCAAGACCTGGAAGGTTAGTTGCAAGCTGAAGGCCCAGAATAGCATGTACTACAATTTCATTCTGAATCCAGCAGGCTCAAAATGCAGGTGAAGCTGATGTTTCAGTTCTAACCCAAAATCAGGACAAAGAAGTTGATGTCCCTGTTCTAAGGCCATCAGACAGTGACCCACTTGGGATTGGGTCAATCTTTTGTTCTATGCAGGTTTTTAACCGACTGGATGAAGCCCATGCATATTACATGTATGGTTTGATTCTATAGAATGTAACTCCTTCCAACTCTGCATTTATTTATATCACATTGGTACCTTGGAATTGGTTATGATGAAAAAAAACTCTATGTGTATAATGTAAAGTTTGTCTACCTTTTCAAATTTGCACTTTGAAAATCTTCAAAATATAATTTTTTCCTTTCTCATTAATAATAAAATTCTATACATCTAGTGTCAGATTTAAATGTAAGAAATGTAATGAATTATCCAATATGTACTCACTAGTCACATGTGTCTACTTAAATGACAAATAATTAACATTAAATAAGAGGTACAACTCAATTCTTTACTCTCACTAGTCACATCTCAAGTGTTCATATCACTACTGGCTAGCCTCTTAAATAGCAGAGATACAGAACATTTCCTTCAAGTTGGCCATCCATCTTTTTTAAGTAAAGTTTTTTTTAGAACACGGTCACATCCATTGACTACAAGATATCCATGACTTTTTTCTCACCAAATTTACAGAGTTGAATAGATAGATATAAGAGAGGTCTTATGTCACATAAAGCCTGGAATATTTGGTATTTGGCCCTTTACAGAAAACCATTTGCCAATTTCTGACCTAGAGCCTTTCTTCCAACCAATGGATAGTTAATATGAGTTTCTGGTTTGAATATCATTTATACATGAGTGTGTATAAGCTTTGCCTTCCTCATTTTTGTCTTCCTTCTCACTCCTCTCTTTTCTATTATTTCAAGCATGCATTTCTTTATTGGAATGACTAAATGTGAATGAAAAACTCTTGAGGAATTTCTCAGTAACTTGATAATGGAAAGGAGAACTTAGATTTGGTTTCCTGAATACTGCCATAAATTTTTAGCCACCATGACACTACAGTGAAAATACAGTAGTGTTTTTAATAAAAGTCCAAGAGAATATCATTATTCTGACATGCGGACTGGGATGTGGGAAGGAAGTAATCTTTCTGTTTTATGGACTTGAATAAAGAAGAAAGTCCCCTAGGAATGGAGTCCAATATATATCTTTTGCTTATTTTTTTTTGCAAGAGAAAGTTCTTATTTCCACTATTGATGCATACTACAATTTTTCATTCCAGATAGATTTATTTAAAAGAAAAAAAAACTAGCTCTAAAGACAGGATAGAAAATCATCTAGTTTTCTTATTTCCTTCTTATCTAAAAACTTTTCAAACCCCTCTTAGGTTTGTGTGTGTGTGTGTGTGTGTGTGTGTGTGAACTAACATGAGAGGGTAAAATTTTTCTTCAACTTCTCACATATGGGACACAAAAATATCTATATAAAAGGCAATTTATTTGCCAAAAATGTCTCCTGATACTTTCAGTGTAATTAATTTAAAGTTTGAATTCAACAAAAACTCTGAGCAATGCAGCAATGACAAATAAAATTTTACTGTGTTTATTAGTAGTAATATCAGCTACATAAGCTTTCTCCATGTTTAGCAAAGCAAGCAATCTTTAGGTAGACAAATCAGTATATCTAATATTTGGTCAGACTCCACTCCATCACCTTATTCATTTCACCTAGTACTTAAAATTAATTGAGACATGATACAATGGCTTACTATTTTCCACATGTAATACAACAAATAATGGTTATACCTACTTAGTCAGTATTCAAACAGTATTATGTAGAAGAGGATCCATGCTGCACTGGATCCAAGCTCTGTTTCTTGCTAGTTGTATAATCTCTCATGAGTTACTTAATCTTTCTGCTTCTCAGATTCCTCATCTATAAAACAGGGTAAAAAGTAGACCCATGCCACCAAACTCCTTGGGAATTAAATAAATTACATACCTTTATAATCCTTTGAATAGTGTCCCAATAAGCTCTTACTAGTAAGTGAGCAATATGTTATAAATAACTGAAAGATAAGTACATTAGAACCAGCAGAGTTTGTCCTTAAATCCCAGTTCTGCAATTCTCACTGTGTTTAATTTGCCGAGCCTCAGTTTCTTCATCCATAAAATGAGTATTAATAATATCTGGCCTTAGTAGTTGCAGTATGGGTTAGTGACAAAATATATAGGATACTGGCATTTGACAAGTGCTTAATGAGTGGCAGTTGATATTAACATAATTGTGTAAATATGAAGACTTCAAACTAGCAGACTCATTTGGTCGGGTCTGGCTAGCCAACATGCATACAATTTTAAACTCATTTCCTCTGATCTCCTCTGAGGCCAGCCTTGTTAAAACTGTTGAGAAAATGTTTCACTAGTAAACTGTGTGCTTTCCTTTCTTCGCCAATACATGACTTCCACCCGTATGGAGCTAAGCAGAGAAACAGTTTCCCAGACTGTGAGAACTGCACATGGGCTGAACTCATACAGACCAAACTCCTTGTTCACAGATGAGGTCGATGAAGCTCTCAAAGGTTAAACTATCCCCCCAGATTTGTACAGCTATTTTGCCAATTTTTCCCAGGAAGCTGGACTGACCCCAACCCATGCTGCTCCTCCATCATATTGCATATGAATGCTTATTCGTATTACTTCAGAGTCTCTCTCCCTCGCTGTTTGTGTATGCATGTCTTCCCTCCAAGTTCTATGCTTCTTAAAAGGAAGAGTCTTTGGGTCTTTTGTTTTGAGTCTCATCTAAGCAAACTAGTATTGAGATCACACAGGTGAATGTTAATTTAATCAGTGGAATCATTATATTACATGGAGGCTTAAAATTCAGGGTCAGATTATCTAATGAAATTTATATAATCACTCCCATTCAGATCAATCTTCTTACATCAAGATATTTTATACATTCAAATACAATAAGCACACAGATAGGTACACACATTGCTCAGAACTGGCCCCATTTTATTGTTCCTGCTGTTATCCTTGCTTGGAATGATATAGTACAGTGATCTGAATGGAGAAAGGTATAAAGAACACATCTTATACACCTAAAATGATGATATGCTCCTCTAGGTTTCCTTGCTTCCCTAATTGCCATGATCCTAAGTCAAGTATATGTCACACTGCAATTTTGACATAACCAATTTCGTCCAACATAAAAATAAATAAATGTTAAATTTAAAATTACTAAGTGATGCATGAGGTAGATTTCCTTGGTCATTTCTTTAATTATATACTGTTTCTAATTCTAAGTAGTGGTTACTATACCTTGGGATCACAGATATGTTGAGACTTGGCAATCTAGGTCAGAAGTTAGGGACAAGGGGCACCAGAACTAAGGTCAAAGAAATGGAATGTCTGTTCATATATTATAACACTATTTGTGTTTAGAAAACCTGATTCTATACTTGTCCATGTAAATCACACCAAAGAACAAAAAGTTTTGCTTTTATTAGTTGTTTGAAATGAGAATAGTGCTGTTCCTGACTTTTATTGGGTTAGAAAAGAAGGTTGAGAACAAATATTTCAACCTCTTATAGTTTATTACCTGTAGTCTTAATGCTTAAATCTTAAAAATCAAAATAAGATTCAAATGTATCTTCATTATATGACATATATATAACATGCTCTTGATATGCACATTTATATTTTCTGAAAGTAAAAATGAATGTAAGTATGATTTGTTTTCCTTCCCACAATTAAGAAACTTTTACTAACAATTTCTGTTATTATTTCAAAAAATTCAGAAGTACAGATTCTCCAAATTACTTATCTTCCTAGATCGCTTTCTTTTTTCTTAATATGTGATATATTTTAGAATAGTACTCTGTAGATTTTAAGTGTGCTTTATAACATCAAATTTCTATATTAAAATACAGACTAATTTACATTGTGTAAAGTGTTAGATAATATTTTTAGTTTATCATGATTACAATGAGGATTAAAATCATGCTGCAAGTATCACTAATATAATTAAGCAAAGGTTATTAATTTCAAAGAAGAGAAAAAAATATTGGAAAGCTATCTGGCACCTTCCAAAACCAGCAGAAAGTCTGCAAAACTAGACTGTAAAGAAAAAGAATAGTAGGAATAAAAGAGTTCAGGCAGCTAAGAACACCACCAATTACATCCTGGGCTCAGTCTGGTTAGAAAGTTGCTCCTCATAATGGGACCATTGGATGTGCCCTGCTGATCTGCTGGAATTCAATACAGCTGCCACTGTGCCACTGAGCTTGTGCTATTTTTGTTGCCACCACAATGTTCCAAAGGATTTTTAAACTGCCCAACAGTGCAGGAACACAGTGTAGGCAGGGGAATCGTCCAGCAAAGGTGAGGTCCAAGCTCAAACTTAGTCACATGCCTTTGTGTGAAGCTGCCAAGGGCAAGTAAGAACACATATCTCTCCTTCAGTTTGGGAGGAGACTCTTCAGAACTCTGGGTATCAGACTGCCCATAGGAAGAGCATTTCAGTGGTAACCAGCCAAAAAAGAAAGCAACATCCATTTCACAGTTTTACTGCTTTTGATTTTGATTCCTTCCTTGGTTGTGACTTTAATCTTTGGCTACATAGAATCTTCCAACAATTATGTTTCTGAACTACTCTCTCTTTTCCCTCTTGAATTTCTTAGACATTGGTGATGTTCTTTACTACCAAAACTTTTGTTTTCTATAATTCTTCTTGCTAAATATCTCAAGGTTTCATTTCAGTTTCTTATTCTGCTCTGATTCATTATAAATAATGAGTTGAATTGCCCCAAGGTGATGACCTCTTATATAAGGTGAGCATAACTACTGGATATAGCTAGAATTCTGAGGTTATGCTTATAATCAGATTTATCTAGTTTCTGGTTAGTAGCAACCCTCTTTTTTCTTAGGTGTTGGTTATGGTAATTAACATAGTTATGTTAGTTTGTTGCTAGTATATCCTGGATAAAAATGTACTAGTGGTGCACAAAAAGTAGAAAATTGACATTTATTCTCATACCTCTATTCTTTTCTCTACAGCATTAGTATAGCACAGGAGCTAATGTAAATACGATTATTAGTTTCCTTGATTGGTTTCATAGATAACTATCCCACTGCCTAAATGCATCTGTGCAGCCTTTAATACAGGCATGCAAGACATACATATTCACACACACACACAAACACACATATCAAACTCCTTTTTTTGTTACTCATCTGTGCTTATGACCAGAGTTATGTGTAGGGAAACCATAAGCGGCAGTAGAACTAAACTTGTCTTTCATAAAGTGAAAAAATGTGAAGATAGCCTATAAAATGATTTTTTTTGTGCTTAGTATGTGGAATAAAATCAGTCATTCCATTTAATATACAAACATCCTAAACTGTTTCTTAATCGCGAAAAGCATTGTGAATTATTGAGATAGAAGTTACTCCGAGGATATGATCAGGTTTTTGCTACATTACCAAATGTAGTAATATAGTAAATTAACTAATGCAGTTATGGTGTTCAACTTGAATAAGAAAACTTGTCAAGATCAATATGATCCACATAAACTCTTGCCTTTCTTTGTTGATCAAGACACCCATTAGTAGAAAAACATCTCTATTAAATAAATAAAAGAAATTGGATTTATGAGACTCTAGCAATTGGCAGTAAAGGAAAGAATTCAAAATAAGGTTAATATGTATGTAAATAAAATTGGAAAGAGAAGAGATTGAGGAAAAACATAGTGTAAGTCAATTGTCACTTTAAATTCATTGATAAGTCTGATCTGATGTAGGTTAATTTTAGTAAACCGATATGATAAAAGCATATCACTTAGAACCATACAATTTGTTCCAAGACAAACTCTGATTAGAAAAGTTCAAGTGTTGCTCTCTCTAAAGACTGAATTTTTTGGTTGGTGTTTTATATACAAGTAGAGGAAGAGAGTAGACATAGAAGTGGCAATTTTTTTTATTTTAGAACATTAATTGGGATTTTATTATTTTGTCTATTTGTACATATTTATATAACATGAATACATATTAAATAAAGCCCTTAAGAAAAAAGAAAGGCACTATCCAACCTTGGAGAAGTAATTATAAGGGATATGTGAAGGGATAATGAAGTGCATCAACATTTTTTGATTTGGAATAGAAGAGAAATGAAAACGATTGGAGAGTACAATAGCAAGAGAACTTAAATCATTAAATTATTTAACTTAAATAAGTAAATAGTGAACTCTCTAACCATCTTAAAAATAATGGTTTAAATGTAATTTTTATTGACCCTATTTCAATTAGAATTATGATTGGACCCTAAAACAGAAAATTTCAAAAAAATAGTGATTTAACTGTAGACAGTACTATTTTCTCAGGCACAAAAGAAACCTGAGGCACCCAGGCTGGTATTATTATGGAGCTGTTTCCTCTCTTACTGCTGTCACTTGAGAAGCTGGCTACAGCCTCAAATGATGGCTGCTGGCCTATCTTTTTAAGAATGTTTTTATTTTATGTAGCTTGAAATGCAGAGATAGAATCTCCCTCCCGGGCAAAGGGTGTGCAAGATTCAGACTTTGTAAGTACAGGTGTTCTCTGATTCTTTTCTCATGTGTCTGTGGGAACTGGGGCTCAGAAAACTGGGGCATGAAAATGCTAGTATTCTGACTACTGCTGCTGTGGGTAAAACAGTTCTTTTTCTCTGATCTGGAATTACATGCCATCTGCTAGCTTCCAAGAGTCTGCCAGTTAGTAGGATAGCATGTATGCTTGCAAGTAGTATAAAACTCAGAAACTGTGCAGTCCCCGACAGTCCCATACGTCATTTCCATTAACATCCTCTTGTCCACAATTTAGGTATGTCAGCACACCTAGGTCTCCCAGGAAGGCTTTGAAATATTATTTTTAACTTAGTACTAAAATTGGAGAATTGTTACTGGGAGGAAGGATAAATAGGGGAGGACAGAAACACTCATTGCCCATAGCCTAAAAAAATTATGTACAATTCATGGTTATATGAACACATCAAAAATAATACATCCTAACAAACAAGCAAAATAGGTCACAGATTAAAGAATCTATAAGGAAACATTTATAGGAGCCATCTCAGGTTAATGAAAGTGCGTTAATCTGCTAAGGTACTATAGCAAAGTACCAAAGCCCAAATGACAGTCCTGGAAGTTTTTCTTAAGAGGTTTAGCTTTTAGATTTTTTCCAGAACTATGAGGGAAGGTTCTGTTCCATTCCTTTCTCCTTGGCTTGTCAATAGTGTCTTTTTTTCTGAATCTCTTCACATGGTGTTCTTCCTGAGTGTTTGCTTCTGTGTCCAAATTTTCTCTTTTTATAAGGACATTCATCATATGGGATTGAAACCCACCTCAGTAACCTTGTTTTGCCTAACTAACAACATCTGTATATCTACAATCAATTTCCATGAGGTCATTTTCTGTGGTAGTAGGATTCCAACATATAGTTTTAGGGGACACAATTCAAGCAGTAAAAGAAAGTATGGGGTAGTTTTTATGTTTTTCTTTCAATTATTATAATGCTTTTGGGTTATTTTGGTCATTTTAAAAAGATGTAATTTTTGAACAAAAGTTCTCAGTGTTTTGTGTACTTGGGCTTATACAACCGTGTTAATAACCTCAAACTATGCTTTTTAGTTTTCAGTGAGAAATGTTTTGTAGTTGGTCACAGCAGATTGTTAAACATCTCTTCATTTTTATAATGTATGTTTTTTTTTTTCTTATTTGCTCAAATCCTCAGGGTTCCATGTGTTTCCATGTGTTCACAAAATTTTGCACACACATTCAGTCCTCAGTTTTGGATCCTTCAACAGGAGTGTCTTCAAGTCTGGGATTTTTTTTTAGCCATTTATTATAGTTCTGACTTCACTGCCGAATTGGTGGGAAATCATATCCACTATGCTTCATTCCCAGTGCGACAGAGACACTGAGTGGGAGTTTGTGAGTGATGACTTTTCCAGTAGAATGTGAAGGTAATTGTAGCAGTTTGACATGCAAGAACAGAGTGACTGCTTCAGGCATGAGGACATAGGGAGCAGACGGAGATAAAAGGAAGACTTGAAGACAAAGGCCACATTCTTAATCAGTTCTTTCTAAGTACTTTACACTGGAGGAGAACTTGTTAATGAATAACCACTATTGAATGGCTGCCATGAGAGCAAACAGAGAGCTATTCTGCTATTAGTTACATTTTCATTCAAAGGTTACTCATTCTTTCCTGAAAAGTCAAATATTCCATATCACCCCCAAATAACAGCACAGAAGGGAATGCTTAGGTAACCGAGTCAGAGAAGGGGAAGGAAACAGAAATAAGAAGAAATGGTGACCACAGACAAAACAGTCTAACCAAGAAAGAGAAAAAAGTGAAGACAGGAAAGTGCACATTTGATGTGGAGAAATGTGTGGTTCATTTAAGCTCCAGATCAAAACTGGAGAGCTAAGATGTTACTCAAGATCATAGAGTGAGGGATAATTTCATTCTTAGAAGTAAAGTCCCACTTAACAATATCTTTTGTTTGTTCTAATCTGGGAATTCTGGTTACCATAAAAGGTTAGCACTTTATGCAAATATAATTCTTTAATATCAACAATATGATAAATACTGGAATCTTAAGATTTTCAATTTCATTGTAACAACTTAATACTGTATTCATTGTTTGATCCTGATTTGTCTTTTATTTAAAAATGAATTCTAATTCTTCATGTTTTCAGTAGCACATCTCTCATAATTATTTTTTACTCCCCAACCAATATCTAGATTTTTTTTTTTTTTTGCTTTTTGCAACTTCTTCTAATCACAAAAATTTTGTGAGGAATAACTTAGAAAAATTATTGGAGCCTAAATGATATGGACATTTTAGTTATTAACATGTTATAAATAAACTTCAATTACCAGTGACATTTATTGGGTTAACATTTTTTAATTTTTTTGTCATCTACTGATTTTCTTACAAAGAATGATTTATCATCAGTTCGAAAGACTCCTTTCAAATTAAAGAAAAAGAGGCAAAATGTCTTTATAGAACTTCCAGCTTCATGGATTCAAATATAGAACTACATAAGACAATTTATACTTAAAAAATATTGAACAAATGGGATGCTGTATGTAAGCAAAGCTTTTCATTTTGTTGGCTTCCAAGAAAGGGCTCACACTGAGTATGAATGTTTGATCTACATGTCAATTTGAAGACTCAGTTCAATGTTGAGAACTCAAGCCAGAAGATATTTATCATGTTCCAAACTGTAAAACTACAAGTTTGTCTGAGAAAATAAAACTTTTTAAATCAAACCTCATGAATAATAATTATAGTCCAAATGAGATGTTTTAATCTTGGAAAAAGAAGAACAAAAAACACATTAAAAAAAATTACAGAAATCTAAGTGTTCTGTTAAGATGGAATCTGTTGAGTAGTACATAGCTAGAAACTGGCTAAGGCCCAGGCACCTGAACATAGATTCCTTAACTTAAACTGTCTTGCAGGAAAAGCCCGCAGGCCTTTCACTAATGATTCTTGAGTGTGGAACTGGCTTTTCAAGAATGATTGTGAGCAGAAGCCAGGTGGGCCAGTCCATGATGACCCAAGCTCAACATTCCCCATGTAGAAATAACACCCTCAAAAGAAACAGGACATGTGGAGACGCATGCCATCCATCAACAAG
>JAJEJO010052699.1:11239-42122 GCA_020662805.1 Glaucomys volans
CAGTCCTCACACCAACACCAGCTCCACAGGGAGGGGCCCTGGGCTCAGGAAGAGTCCACAGGAAGAGGACCGGGGGCGCAATGTGACCCATGGTTGGTGGAGCGGGGCCTGTGGCCAGAGGGTGGTGTTCTGCAGCCAAGCATGCAACCTCACTCTACATTCAGATCCGCTTTTGGAGGATTTGTGAGGGACGCCTGCGCACTGTCAGTTTTCATGTTTTAAAGTGTCCTTGGTGTGACGTTAAGGAAACCAAAAATGAGAAGAAGCAATAAAAGGAGGGAACTGAAAGTCAAGAGCGTTTAGGATTTCCCGGTTTCTCTCGCTGGGAGTTCCGGGCAAAGTCCCCATCCAGCAGGCAGGAATGAGTGGGCAGGAGGGGGTCCCGGAGGGGGAGGGACATGGTGATCATTAACCATGTTTTGCAAATACTCTCTGTGTGGCTCGAATGTGACCCTGGGCAGGGGCAGGGGCAGGGAACCAACATGCAGCCACAGATGAAGACCTGACATTCCAGAGGAGAAAATCTGGCAACTCTAAGGAAACACAGGAGCCCGGAAGTCTTCACTCAGTGAGTTCACCTAAGGAATCTATCTCCAGAGACTTACAGTCACAACCCCGCAAGGGGAGGCTGAGGCAGGAGGATTGCAAGTTCAAGGACAGCTTCAGCAAAAGCGAGGCCCTTAGCAACTCAGTGAGACTGTGTCTCCAAATAAAATACAAAATAGGGCTGGGGATGATGCTCAGTGGTCAGGTGCCCTTGAGTTCAATCCCCGGTAGCCCCAAAGAAAGAAAGAAAAGAAAGGCACATGTGAGCCCAAGGGTAGGTTGAGAGCTGGATATGGAGGCCCCCAGACAGGCAGCACTGGACCAGGCACAAGGGCGCTGGAAATGACGCTGGTGTGTGTGCAAGGAGCGTCACCACCCTCTTCCTCAGTGTCCTAGGGCACAGGTCTACTGTTACTGGAGCCTCACTGCCTCCTCTTAAGTCAGAGAAAATATCAGGCCTGGTGGCGCACACACCAGTAACCCCAGATACTAAGGAGGCTGAGACAGGAGGATCACAAGCTCAAGGACAGTCTTGGAGATTTAGGAGACCCTGAGCAACTTAGTGAAAAAATTAACAAAAAATTAAAATAATTTAAAAATTAGAAAGGACTTGGGTAACACACCCCTGGGTTCAATCCCCAGCACCCCCCAAAAATGTCAGAGACTCCTATAAATCCTCTGGGTCATTTTTATGAACCCAACTGAGAAAACCCACCTAAAGAACATGGAAGAGCCAGGATACGTGGCAAGTGCTGGATCATTAGCTGGTATCCTGGACTCCCATTCTGCAGAAATCCAGCCTCAAAGGCCTGACCCGGCTGGCCAAAGACCGAGGCAACAGGGAGTCCCCGCGGACACAGAACCCGCCACACGGCTCCCGCCTGAGGCCCTTTCTAAGGGCCTGGAGTATCCGCCCTGCCCCGAGAGCTTGGCCAGGAGGGGAGGGCGGTGGCTGTGTCCCTGAGGGTTTAGAGATGTCTGTGCAAGACCAGACCAAGGGCCAGAGTCGCCTGGGGGTGGGGGGCGGCCCTGCAGTTGCTCGTCAGGGCCCTGGGGAGGACAGGGACCAGGACAGGGACCAGAGAAGGCGCTGCGTGGGAGAGGCGCTCTGTGCGGAGGCCACGCTGCTGCCGGCACCGCATCCCTGCGAGGGTCAAGCCGAGAACAGGCGGACTCGCTGCCTCCCGGAAGTCCCTCGTCCCTCGAACTGGGCACACCTTCTCTACGGTCTCTAAGGTCCCCTTTCCGGGTCACCACCGCGTTCTGCGAATGCTCAGCGGAGTGGTCTGCGCCTGCGCGGGAGGCGTCTTACCCCAGCTCCTGCAGGGTGCACTGCGGGTGCCTGGCGGCCTCGCAGAGGGTCCGGACTCCCGAGTCGCCCAAGGCGTTTTCTCCGACGGAGAGTCTGGTCAGGGAGCGGCTGGCGGTCAGCACGGCCGCGAGGTCCTGGCAACATGCTGACGTGAGACAGCAGCTGACCAACCTGTCACGGAGAGTTGAAAGTCACCGTGGCGCCTCCCACCCGGCCTCCAGGAGGAGCCCGGTTTCGCCCTGCAGCTTCAGGCCCATCCCCACCCTGCAACTGCTCCCGGCTCTGGGCGGACTCCACGTGGAGGGACAGGATGAACCTCCCCTTGCAGCTGCACGAGTCACAGTCCCGAGCAGTTCACGTTGCAGTAGCTGCTGCCTCCTGTCCCTGAAAGCTGCAGCGGGGCCCCACCACCCCCACCCGGGAGCCCCTCCACCTCCTAGCTATTAGCACCCAGGGGCTTCGAGTGCAGGGTCGCGCAGCCCGGGCCTGGGCCACTGGCCTATCTCACTCAGCCTGCCTGTGTGTGGGTCAGAATGCCCGGGCACCTTCACCCAGGGGGCACCTGCGGGTCACTCCCAGCTGCTGGCTACTGCTGCTCGTGCTGCGGCGGACACACCTGCATGTCTGCGTCCCCTTGGGGGCCTGCGCCTGAGTGTCTGAATGGAGCTGCAGGCTCAAGGGGTCATTCGGTTCGACTGCGAATCTGCATGGCTGGGGGGGGGGGCTGTGCCAGGTCCCCCAGCCAGTGCTCAGGTTGGCTCTCCACGCTGTGCCAGCACTGGTGTTCGGGCTTTCCTTTCTTTTGTCCCCACATCTCTGTCTCTATCGCAGGAGCTGCACTCAACGTGAACCCGCCCCACCCTCTCCTCTCTTCTCTTTCCTTCTCCAGAATCCTAGTCTCCCGCCAGCAGATGGTGAGGGGCTCAGGTCAGGAAGCAGCCGCTTTGGCCCAGGTTTTCTATCCAGCGTGAGAACTGAGAGCTTCTCATGACGTCCCCCTCTTCCCGGCACATGTCACAACGTCTTACCTCCCTGGCTGCCCAAGACCATCTCTGTATGTCCCCACCAGGGCTGCTACTGGTTTCCCACAGGCCCCGACTGCGTGATTGGCAGCACCCACAGAAGACACCTCAGGTCCCTGATGGCGAGGCCACTCTCACTGGAACGCAGGCTCCCGGTGCTCACTGCCCTGCGGCAGAGCTTCTGCAGGTCAGAGACTCACCAGAGCTTCTGCAGACAGCAGAGCAGATGCTTCAGGCCCACGCCCAGGAGCCTGATCCCGAAGTCTCCCAGGGCGTTGTCACTCAGGTCCAGCTCCACCAGCTTCTGGTTGCTGCTCAGGACCAAGGAGAGGTCGAAGCAGCAGAGATGGGAGAGGCCACAGCGCCCCAGCCTTCAGCAAGACAGAGGCAGAGAGTGTCAGAGCGTGCACCTGTCCTGGTGGGATCTGGGCTGTTCCCAGAGGCCTGTGTGTGGAGGGCTTGGTCTGCCCACCCCCAGTGCACCTTTGGGGGAGGGGGTGCAGCCTTTGGGGGAGGGACCTGGTGGGAGGATGAGGTCACTGGGGGAGGACCCTGGAAGGGGACCTCACAGCTCAGCCACCCTGGTGAGTGGACGCCTGCCCCACACACTTCCCCAATGGGCTGCCCTACCACAGGCCCAGAGCAGCAGCGCTGGCCACAGAGGACCGAGCCCTCTGAGCCCTCTCCTCCTCTGTTGACCCCAGGCTCCTGTCACGCGGTCGGAGTGCCGGCTAACAGGCCCTTCCTGGCCATCCAGCTCAGTGTGCCCTTGATTTGTGTGCCAGGAGGGCCCGGGTTCTACAGTGCAAGGGGAACCACCCAGGCCCTCCAACCCCTAAGTCCAGCCCAGACACCAGAGGCTGGCTCTGCGGCGTGGGCCATTGGAGAACTGGCAGTGGACAGCCCAGGCGCGGTGCACAGTGGAGCAGCAGCACTGGTGTCCCCCTCAGCACCCCGTCCCCACAGTGGACTGGGCAGGGACCTTGCTGTTTGCCAGCTTTCTCCTGCACTCCTGATGCCTCAATCACAGCGCTCTATTCACACCAAAGGAGATTCACACCAGATGCCGGCGCTCTGGTTCTTGGTGGCATGCCTGCCCCGTTGGGAGCCTGGGCACCAGTGTGGTGAGGTCAGGAGGAGGGACCTTCAAGAGGTCAGGGGGGTGCAGGTGATGAGGTCACCAGGACACTGCCCTCCAGAGGGACTCACGTCATCCTCCTGGCAGCCCAGTTAGTTCCCACAAGAGGGAGTCGTGAAAGAGCGAGGCTGGTCCCTCCCCACTGTCCAGCTTCCAGTCTCACTGTGATTTCTCCCTCTGCCATGCACTCCCATCATGATGCCATCCACCAAGAGACCCTCCCCATGGTTGGCACCATGCTATTTGGACTTTCAGCCTCCAAATCTGTGAGCTGAATAAGCTGCTTTTCTTTCTAAAGTACCCAGCTTCAAGTATTTTGTTGAAGCAATAAAAAACTTTAACCTCTGACCACACACACACCTGCACACGCCCCCACCTCCATCTCTACACCACCAACAGTCTGTCCCTGCTGTGGGAGAGGAGCACCACTGCTTTCCAGACCAGTGGTTCACATGTCCTGGAGCTCACCGGAGCACCTGCCTTCTGTCCCCATCTTTATACCAATGGCAAGCACATGGACGGCTGGGTCTCTCCTCATCCACAAGCACCTCCTTATCCCTGTCTGTGTCTCACCCCTAGAATCACGTGGGGCACCCAAAGGGGAGGCAGGGACAGGGCCTTGGGCTGAGGCTGGAGAACCAAGGGTCGGTGCCCGGCAACCAGAGCCCTGGGGCCAGAGGCTTCTGATCTATCAAAGGGGTAGCGAGAGATCCAGGCAAGGGAAGACTTGGTCAAGGCGGGCTTTGCGAGCACCCTTGTCTTCTGTGTGGAGAATGGATGGGTGGGGCAGAAGCAGGGGCAGAACCAGGGAGCCAGCAGGCACTCTAGATCCTGGACAGACATCACAAAGAGAGCTTCACAGGGCCAGGAGGCCCTGTGACGTTCAGCAGGGGGCAGGTGGCTGGAGCCGGGCAGGTGAAAACCAGAAAAGGGGACAGTGGCCTGTACACAGGTGAAGTGGGTGAGGCTGGGGATGGGCGGGTGGTGTCAAGAGGTAGTGAGCAAGTGCCCGGGCAGTGGGCTGCAGGGCCCGGCACAGGGCACAAAGCTGCAGTCCAACCACTAGAGAGACAGGGGACTCTCGAGCCCAGGGGTTTGAGAGCAGCCTGGGCAACTCTTTTTACCCGTCCCACCCCCAAAAGAAGAAGCAGCAGACTTCAACATCAGCCCCGTAGCTTGTTAAGAAACGGGTGCAGCACACACATGCGCAGCCCGGAGCAGCAGGGAGAGTAGTCGCCCAGGCTTCACTCAGACACGCAGGTCTGACTCAGCACCCACCGAGAGCAGGGGCTTCCTGGGAGAGCCCCAGGGGAGTCCCCAGTATGGTTCAGTCTACACTAAACATCCTGCCCAGGTCTCGCTCAGCTAACCAGGATCGTGTGTGATGAAACTCCCGTTCTCCTCCATGAGCCTGGCCGTGAGGACACGAAAGACACTGGGAGTCATGCCCTTTCTGTTTTGCCGAGAAATCACTTTCTTTTCCATTGCTCTTCAGTTCCCCACCCCAAACTGCCCTAGCTGTCCTCCCGGCCACATGAAATGGACAGGACTGTGCCCCTGTTCATTGCTGAAGCCCTGTCCTTCAGGACCACATTTTAAAGGAGGGTCTTCCGACAGGTGACAAGTGGCAGGAGGTGGTTGGCATGGACCTCTGACCAGTGTCCTGTCGAGGAGAGACCACAGACACAGCAGGAAGACAGGGAGAGAACAGCCACCTCTACCCAGGAGAGAGGCCTCAGGAGAGCCAACCTGCTGACAGCTGGCCTGGGACGCCCTGCAGGTCTGCAGGGGAGAAGTCGGCCTGCTGGTCAGCCCTCCCCCAGGCGCGAGGACTCACCACAGCCTCTGGATGCTGCAGCCTGGCTGCTGGAGTGTCTCGCACAGCACCCTCATGCCCGGATCCCCCAGGGTGTTGTCACTGAGGTCCAGCTCAGTCAGGCACTGATTGCTGCTCAGAACCGAGAAGAGGCCCCGGCAAAAGCTGGAGGTGAGAGAGCAGTTCACCAGTCTAGAAATCGGGAAGAAGAGGGAGAGGAGGAAGGTTGGTTTCTGAAGTAACAAACAGAACCAGAGACACCGGCTCCTGTTCACAGACAGGCCCAGGGTTGGAGATCCAAGATGGTTCCCGTGGAATGCAGAAGGCTAAGGCTGGGAAGAGCCCTCTGCGTGTGGAAGATGGGCCACACACACCCTCCAGCCGCCCTCCTGAGCCACCATCCCTCCTCCGCAGCCTGCCTGTCCAAGGCCTGGGATGGTCTTGCTCTGGTATTTACCCATCACATCCATAAAGGACACTGGGCAGCTTACCAACAACAGAAACGGCTTGCTGCCCAAGCTCTGGACATCCATGAGCAGGGAAGGCACTTTTGGTGCCAGGAGGGCCCGTTTACTGGTCCATAGATGGCACCTTCAGTCACACAGAAGGGACATCAGAAGTGAAGCCACCTGACTGCCTCAGTGCAAGACAGGGCACCTGGCTCCAGCTCCCTAACCAGTCCCCACGGGATGCTCCTGGTGACATCCTGATGACAAGCCCCGTGGGAGAATCTCAGAGTCAGTGTCACAGGAGACAGCAGTGGTAGCTACCAGAGCTGGGGACAGGGACCCACGGGAAAGCAGGCATATCCAAGGAGGTGGAGCTCCAGTGCGGGCTGCAGGGCACTTCCTGGCCTGAGGCTCTGCCCGAGGACACAGTGACAAATGTCAAAACTGATAAGATCGACTTGAGCACTCCCACCACGGAAGCATGATGAACTGGTGAGTCATGGGTTTGCCAATTAACTCAGTCAAAACCTCAGGGCCTGGGTGTCACTGGGTGGCAGAGCATATGCTGAGTGTAGCCAGGCCCTGGGCTTGATCCCTGCACTCCAGACAGGCCCTCCACCTGCCTGTGTCTGTCCATCATCTACCTGTCAGTCATCCATCTAGGTGCCATCTATCTCCACTATTCACCAACTGAAAGTAAATCCAAAGTCAATGTGGGGCCTCAGGAGGCTTCAGGCTTCCTTCCCTGTTCCCAGGTCCCCTAGGCTTGTCCAGGAGCCACGTCACCCACTGTCACCTGCCCTTTTTCTCCAGCAGCAGCAGCACTCCTTCTGTTCCCACCAGTCCCTGCTGCAGCAGGGCACCTTCTCTGCTGCCCACCACGCAGGGCCCACCCCTAAGGCAGCCTGGACCTCCCTGTGCCCACAGACCTCCTGGCCACCACTCCAGGGCCCTCTGTCCTCTGTCTCTGGTCTGTGGGGCCTCTGTCCTGGGATTGAACCTCATGCACTTTACCACTGAGCTGCATCCAGCCCTTCTCTTTTTATTATGAGGCAGAATCTTGCTGAGTTGCTGAGGGTGACCTTGAGCTATGGTCCTCCTGCCTCAGCCTCCCAGGTCACTGGGGCCACAGGAGGCAGCCCTGGCCCTGCTCCTCTGTGTTCCTGGACCCTGACTCTCAGGGCAGTTTTGCCCCTTAGGCACTGACCACCTGCCATGCATGCTGTGCTTCGGATGTGCACCCTGAAAGGCACATGCTGGACGGAGGAGCCTGGTGGAATGCCCAGTCCTGAGAGCTCCATCCTCACATAGACTACAGCCACTACAGAAGGACAGGGGCTGAGGTCCACCTCTTGTGCCGTTGTGTATGCACACCCTCTTTTGCTCTTCCACCTTCCCCTAGGGGATGATGCAGCACAAGGCCCTCTCCAGGGGTAGGCCCCTCAGTCCAGGACTTCCCAGTCTCCAGAACTGTAATAAATAAACCTTTGCTCTTTACAAATGTTCCAGCCTCAGGCATTCTATTACAGCTGCTCAAAATAGACTAAGGCAATACACCAAGTAGAGTACCAGCAGTTTGCATGCAATTCTATACCCACTCAATACTTCATGCTGAACTGGCTTGCCCCAAATATGTGTTTCTTGTTTTATTGGTTTTCTTTGAGCTTATCCACCAACCATAAGCCAATCTCTGATACTGAAAGGGTCTGGTAGAAATGAGCACCAGTGACACTATATATGGTGTGTTGTTGTGTTTGCAGGATAGTTAAGAGGGGAGGAGAAGAAGTAAGTAGCATGAAGGGGGCCAGAAAGCAGAGGAGTTCTGCTGCCTGCCGAAGCCCTGTCTCCTTACCTGGGAGAAGAGGCAGGGTGAGGATCCAGGAGGGCTCGCTGGCTGGTGTGAAGATGTCTGCTCTCCTCCTCTTCCTCCTCCTCCTCCTCCTCCTTGGGCAAGGTGTGCAGAAACCCCAGGGAGAGTGCTTCCACGCGGCGACAGTGCTTGATGCAGAAGGAAGAGACCACGTGATCCATCCTGGTGGAGAGGTTGATCTCCATCTTGGGGAAGTGGTCCAGGGCCCGCTGCACAAAGCCCTCCTCCTGCATCTCGTACAGGCAGTAGAACAGCTCCAGCTGGCTGGGCTGCACCTGCAGCTTCTTGGCCTTGGCTTTGGCTTCGATCCATTTCAGCAGCTCCACCCTGATTTGCTGAGAGATTTTGCAGCTCAGTTTCTTCTCCAAGTACAAGGTCCTTTCCTGGTTCACCAGGCCGAAGAGGAAACGGACAACAAAAATCAAGTATCCCTTCTCGAACTTGCCATAGTTCTCCAGCAGCACCCGGACATCACGGTCTGGAAGCTGCAGCTGCCGAGTGCACCCGCCTCTCCCCCTGCCCCCCTCCCCCTCCTCCTCCTCCTCCAGCAGGTAGTACATGGCGGCAAAGAACTCCTGGAAGGTCATGTGGATGAAGCTGTAGAGCTTCTCGCAGTCTACCTCCTTCTGGAACAGGTTCATCCTCAGGAATGCTGAGACGTCCCCCTCCTGCAGGCCATGGTCCCTCAGGTCACACTCCTCAAAGAGGATCTTCTGGTTCCAGATTCCATCTGCAGCCAGTGAGCACAGGCCCCGGAGGTGGGCGGAGAGGCACTGCTCCTGGCTGCCCCCGCGGGACTGCAGCAGGCTGGACAGGAAGAACACATATACCGCCGTGGTGGTCTTGGACGTCTGCGCCAGGCCCTGCCCACTCTCCATCTGCTGCTTCAACCCCGTGCACACAATCCAGCAGACCAGGGGGATGAAGCACATGGTGAAGAGGACCTCGTTTTCCTGGATCAGCCTGAAGGCCTCCCTGGCCTCCACCTCACTGGAGAAGTACTTGAAGAAGTACTCCTTCCTCCTGGCCTCGGAGAAGCCCAGGACCTCCACATGCCGAGGGTGGTCCAGCAGGTGCTGCAGCTTCTCCAGGGCCACAGGCCTTGTGGTGATCAGCAGAGAGGCCTCGGGCAGCAGCTTCCTCCTGATGAGGCTGCTAAGGAGGACATCCCCCCGCTCCGCCTGCTGCCAGTCGGTGCAGACCACGCCTATGTGCTCGTCGAAGGCGCCCTGCAGCTCGTCGAAGCCATCCATGAGGAAGAGGATCCTGGAGGGCTTGCGCAGGATCTTGTGCAAGGGTGGGCTCGGGTCAGGGCAGCAGCTGGTGATCAGGTCCCCCAGGCTCCTCGGGGTCACCAGGCTCACCTCCCGACAGTGAATGTAGAACAGATAGTCAAACCTGTCCTGGAAGAGCGTCCCCGATGCCCAGTCCAACATGATCTTCCTGGCCAGGATGGTCTTCCCGATGCCCGCGGCACCCTGGAACACCACTGTGTGCACGGGTTCCGCGTGCTGGTCATCAGGCTCGAACAGCAGCTCCAGCCGCATGGGGCTCATGGGGCTGTCCCACGTCTTGGTGCCGCCGATGGCCAGCAGCTCCTGCTCCCGCTGCTGCTGGCTCAGGTACTCCTTGACCAGACGCAGCCGCGTGTAGCGCCTGTTGAGGTTCACGCTCTCACCCAGGCGCGCGTTCTGGTCTTCGATGCAGTGGAACCTGCTCCTCACGTGCCTCCGGTACTCCTTGCAGTAATCTAGGGCAGAGACAGAAAGTCAGGCCGGAGAGATAGAGAGAGTGAGGTGGTCCGGGTGCCCTGGGGGAGCGCTGAAACTGCAGCCAAGATCCAAGACGGGAGGCCAGGAGCGGCCGCCAGCAGGGGGCAGTGTGCCTCCCACATGTGTGGGACAGGCATGAATGCTGCTGCATTTCAAAGGCGCCTCCATGCAAATCCACCTCTGCATTCCTTAAAACAACTAGGAAAGACAGGGCCTTCTCCAGGGCCTGCTGGGAGGGTCCCAGAAGCATTCACACGCACACTCACAAGCACAACTGGAGCATAGGTCCTAGCTGCAGGAGCGGCACCAGCCAGGAAGCACTTCCTTTTCTAATCTCCCTCCCTGCAGCCTAGACTTTGAAAATCATGAACCCCTCAGCACCTCCCTGAGCTCTGGGATCACGAGGAGCCATGCAAACCTGGATCTACTTCCTTGACTGCTAGTGGATTTCCTGCGACAGCTCGTGCATCCCAAGGAGTAGGAGCCGGGTGTGCTGGCCACGCCTGTAATCCCAGCTACTCAGGAGGCTGAGGCAGGAAGATTACAAGTTGGAGGCCAGTCTCAGCAACTTGGGAAGAAAAGGACTAAGGACGTGGCTCAGGCATAGGTCACCTCGGGGTTCAATCCCCAGAGCCATAGAACAAGGAGCAGGAGCACACAGGACTGTGAACCATCAGCCCCTGACCTGGTCGGAGACCTAAAGGGGAACACGATCCGTGGCTTACCATGCTTCTTCCTACAAATTGAGATTCTGGAAAGACAAGTCAGCAAACTCTTCCACTCCTCCTCCATGCTGTCCTCCTGGCACACCACAATGGGACTGGAAACACGTGGGATATCTGAACACAAAGGAAGAAAACACAAGGTATCAAAGCCAGGCTTCAGGCTGGGATGCAGCTCAGTTGGTAGAGTGCTTGCCTAGCATGCACAAGGTCCTGGGTTCAATCCCCAGCACCCCCCCCCCCAAAAAAAGAAACCCAGGCTTCCTAGGAAGCAGCTAAGCAGCCCAACACCAGCCAAGGTTGGGGCTGCCCCAGACAACCCCCAGACATCCCCTAGACGTCCCCCAGACCAAGGCTGGCTCAGGGCTGCCGGTGGTGGGTGCTCAGCCAAAACTCCAGCTAGGAGCCTCCTGCACTCTCGGAATTTGGGCTAAAACAGCGGCTGCACCCACCTGCCAGCCCTGGGCCCACACTGCCTCCATCCTCAGAGTGCCCGCCCAGGCTGGGGGATGCACCAGCTAAGGTGCCAGGCAGGCCACTGTCTCCACCTGCCTAACGGGAGGCCAGCCCAGGGCCCCAGGGTCTGCAGCAGAGGCTGGTCTTCCCTGCCCAATGCAGCCTGAGCTCCATCTCACCCACACCCTCTGCTCTCTGGGGTGTGGACCTCTGGGGTTTCCAGGGCAAGAAGGACCCACAGGTCCAGGTCTCACACAGGCATTCAGAGTCCTGGCTGACCCTGGATTCGCCCAGGAGCTTTATAATGCCGACTCCAGGGATCCCACGGTGATTCCTCCTTGTCTGTGTGAGGTGAGGCCCAGGTGCCCTTCTATATTCCAAGCTCCCAGGTGATCCCCAGGTGCTCCCCACAGCTGAGAATCAGAGGCCTGAACAGTCACTGGGGCATCCCAAAGAAGCTACTCATGGAGAAATGAGGCCTGGCAGGACAAAGCTGGCCCAGGGGAATGACCTAAGCAGACAGCCACAGGTGGGCAGGACCTGGGAGCAGGTGGAGACTCCCCAGCCTGTCTGCTCAGTCAGAAAACCAGTGTGTTACAAGGCTACCACAAAGCCACGTTTACTCAACCCAAGCCCACCCCAATTCGTACCAAAGTTAACCTGGCCCAGAGACTGCACGTGAGATTCTAACTTCTCCACTCAAAATCCAGACTTGAAAGCCAACATGGCATCATAGATAAGAACTGGACTTTGAGCCTAGCACAGTGGAGCACACCTGTAATCCCAGCAGCTTGGGAGGCTGAGGCAGGAGGATGGCAAGTTCAAAGCCAGCCTCAGCAAAAGCAAGGCCCTAAGCAACTCAGCAGGACCCTGTCTCTAAATAAAATGCAATATAGGGCTGAGGTGTGTCTCAGTGGTCCAGTGCCCTGAGTTCAATCCCCAGCACCAAACAACAACAACAACAACAACAAAGAACTAGACTTCGGCCCAAAATGATTAACTCTCTACCTGACTGTGGCTCTGGCCAGAAGGAGCCCAGGGCAATCAGAGGCTCGGGTTCAGCTCACTCTCTGGGAGGGAAGCAGGGGTGAGACCACACACTGCCCCACGGGGCTCTTGATCCAACACCGAGTCCATTGACTGCCTCCTGGGAACTCAAGAGCAGCGTCCACTTCATGTGGCTCCAGACTGTGAGAGTGGTCAGAAGGTGCCTTGCGGGGACATGACAGACAGGTTGCCACATGCCTGCTCCTCACCTCCCTGCTCTCTCGCCCTCTGACCACGGGGTCTCCACAGCCATGCAGCTCTGTCCTCCTTACCCCTGCCACAGGCCTGACGCCATCCTGGGGCGTCCTGGGCCACCAGCCCTCCTGTGCCCACCAGGCCAAGGGGAGAGCCTCCCAGGCCCTATGCAGGGGCAAGAGCAGCTCTGTCGCAGCTTCGGCTCCCAGGGCAGCCGCTGTGGGAGAGGCTTCCCCACAAACTACATGATACTGGGAGAACAGAGTCCCTCCACAGTCATGGAAGGTGGGGTTCAGCCTGTGGACCCTGCGAGCAATGCTGGAACCAGCACGTTCCTGCTGGATTCAAGAGTGGGAGGCAGGCCATGAGGGCCCTCGGGAGAGGCTGGGAGGGCCTCCAATGGGGCAGCTGTCTAGGCTGGGTAACTGCGCTGGGTCTCTGAAGGAGTTGGGAAGAGCAAGCTGCTCTCCTGATCTTCTCATAGCTCTCCCACAGGGAAGGGAGGTGGAAAAGGCAAGACACCAAGAAATTCCTCTGAACACACTTCTGGGTGTGGAAGGATGCAATCAACAGGAAAAGGCAAACCCAGAGGATGGGGAGAAGCATCGGCAAGCCGTCATCTGAGAGGGTGAAACCAGTGCTCCCGGGAAAACCCATACAGGAAGGACCTGAGCAGGGCTTTCTCCAGGAAGCCACCCACAGCACCAGCAGCCCTGGGGGACCTGAGCAGGGCTTTCTCCAAGAAGCCACGCACAGTACCAGCAGCCCTGGGGGACCTGAGCGGGGCTTTGGCCAAGAAGCCACGCACAGCACCAGCAGCCCTGGGGGACCTGAGCGGGGCTTTCTCCAGGAAGCCACCTACAGCACCAGCAGCCCTGGGGGACCTGAGCGGGGCTTTGGCCAAGAAGCCATGTACAGCACCAGCAGCCTTGAGAAGGTGCTCAGCATCCAGGCCCTCAGGAGGCACAGACAGCTGCAGTTAGGGCCGGGCTGCTGGGAGGGCAGCCCATGTCCAGCATAGGCCAATGCCTGGGGTTTGCTCCCTAGCAACAGGGAAAAACAAAAATAGAAAGAAACTATATGGAGGCACCAGCTCATGCTTATTCAGATGATAACTGATTTAAAAATGGAAAATAATGGATATGGAGATATCGGGACTCTTGTGTCCTGTTGGTGGGAATATGAAACTGCAGCTGCTATAAGGAGCTGTGCCGGGCTCTCCAAACACAAGCAGGGTGGCCACAGGACCCTACGTCCACCTCCAGACATACACCCAAGGAGCAGGGCCTAGAGGAGGGCTTTTTGCACTGCAGCTCACATGACTAGTGACACAGGGGCTGGCAGGAGGAGGGTCTGTGCACACTGTGGAAGGTCCTGCAGTCTCCAAGAAGGAAGCTATGTCAGGCAAAGTGGCCACCCTGTGACCCCAGTGGCTCAGGAGACTGAGGCAGGAACATCACAGGTTCAAGCCCGGCCTCAGAAACTTAGCGAGACCCTATGTCAAAATAAAAAATAATAATCACCAAGGCTGGGAATGTGACTCAGTGGTAAAGTGACCCAGTACTGAAAATAAAATACTTTTAATAAAAAAAAACTAAGCCAGGTGCAGTGGTGTACACCTATAACCCCAGAGACTCAGGAGGCTGAGGCAGGAGGATCAAGAGTCCAAAGACAGCCTCAGCAACTTAGCAAGCCCCTAAGCAAATTAGCGAGACCCTGTCTCAAAATAAAAAATTTTTTAAAAAGGGCTGGGGATGTGGCTCAGTGGTTAAATGCCCCTAGGTCCAATTCCTGGTGCAAAAAAAAAAAAAAAAAGAAAAGAAAAATGGAAAGAAGGGAGCTCTGAGTCAGCTACAGCATGGGAGACGGAAGGATGGGAAGCTGAGTGGAATAAGCCAGTGGCAAGAAGACACCTCCAGGTGAGTCACTGCAGAGAAACAAGCAGCCATGCTCTGGAGGGAGAAGCAGCAGTGCTTCTGGGGAGGTTGGCAGGAGGGAGGCTCGGCTGTCAGCAGTTTTCATTTTGCAAGTGACCGCTCTGAAGCTCGCTCGGTTGCTCAGCAGCGAGTGTGCTCACCACTGACCTGCACCTTATAGCCAGGAGACGCCCAGCAGGCTGGCTGCCCTCCACCTGGAGCTCAGCGTGGCTCCCACTCACCCGCCTTGGGCTGCTCCCTCTTAGCCTTCTCGTAAAGGTCCCTCCTGTTGATTGCAGCAAAGATCCACACGGCCATGGCCCAGGCCTGCACCTCCCCATTGAAGTCGATCATGAGCGTGGCCAGGTCCACGGGGTCGGCCCTCTCCGTGTGGCCCCTGGGGAGTGGGGTGCAGCCCTTCTGCAGAGGGTAGTCCTCCAGGTGCATCTTGAACTTCTTCAGGTCGGTGTCCTCCAGGTCCTCTAGGTAGCGCGCCAGCCGGCAGCGCACACTCACCATCTTCAGGAGCAGCTGGGAGCAGGGTCCTGCGGCTCAGGTCCTCCCTGGGGTGGCCGGAGGGGAACAGCAGCGGGTGAGAAGTCTGTGAGGGAGAACTGTCACCAGAGGCTCAGTCAGGGACACCGTGTGGTGTCCAGGCCCAGGGCACCCAAGGCCTATACAACTCAGGACGCTCAGTGCAGCGAAAGTGTCCCTGGTTCAGGGAATCACCATGTCCCATTTTGAAAAGTGGGCCCCATGCTTACCAGAAAGCTCTCCTGCTGGCCTGATCCCAGCGCCCGTCCTGAGCCATGGAAGGCAAGCCTCCTGTGGGGTAGACACTGCCCATAAGCCAGAGCTCAGCTGCTGCCCAGGACACGCTGCCTCAGAGAGAACCCTCGCCCCCTGTGCTGTGGCTCTGGGCACAGCCGCCTCTGCTTCCCAGCCAGTTTCAGCTTTAGGAAGTGAGGGTGGAGGTCCCTCCTCCTCGGGATGGTTGGGCTTCTCCTCTATCCTGACCTGAGGAAGGTGCAGGCCGGGCTGAGCCCCTCCTAAGGGCAGTGCTTGGCTGGGACGACCCAAGAGGCCCACTCTCAGCTCTAGAGCAGGGTCGCTCTCCAGGGTCCTCAGTCCACCAGCCCCCAGGAATCAAAGTGCAAGGGAACAGAAGGGGCTCTCGTCCCCTCCACTCTGCAAGTCCACAGAGAGACTGCGATGATCCACATCTACATGGGGCTCCAGGGGGCTGGCAGTGACACTGGATGCCACTCCTCATCTGACCTCCATGAGGTCTGGGAGCTGTGCACTTGTCCACAGCCATCACAGGGCACAGAGGCCCAGACTCAGCGCTGCCAGACAGTCCAGGCAGGAAGGAACAGAGCCAGTTCAGACCACGGCGCATGTGAGACCACGTCTCCAGCATGTAAGGAGGAGCTGCAGTCAGGCCCTCAGACACGGGCCGGAGCACAGAGCAGCACTCGCCCTGCTTCCCTAACAGGACCCCAGGCTCCACGCAGGCGAGATGCCAGCTGCGTCCGTAAGTGCACCACATCTCCTGGGGTGAGGACAGATGGACACGCAGGCTTTGTTTGCAATGTTCTCTCCTTGAGCCCTCCATCTTGCCGTACTTGGCAAGAGCAAGCTCCTGAGCCAGGTGTAATGACCCAGGCAGGCAGAGGCCAGGAAAGGGACAGCAGCCGGACACTGGAGGCACCCAAGCTCAGCAGTCCCTGCTCCTCCTCCTCTCGCGTCACGCCTCCCACCTCTAGGACCTCCGGAGCCCATCCTTCACGCAGCTCCCAGCTCTGCAGTCCCCCTCCTCCTCGGGATGTGCCAGTCCTCTGTGTCCCCGTAGCCCTGGCCCTGGCACACCACCTGCTCTTCACTTTGATTACCCCTAGCTTTCCGACAGGTTGATGTCCTCTTGGGCATCCACCCATCCCCTGCCTGGAGGGGATGCTGGCCACATCTGCCAGATCACAGGGTGAGCTGAGGCTGCTGCCCCTGCCTTCCCCACATACACACATGCACTTGCACACACACAGAGTCAAAGCATGAAGGAACATTCCAGAGACACTGAGGAAGGGCAGACAGGGCGCTAGAAGAGATTCCTAGTCCACTAACCCAGGCAGATCCGGCCCCCTCTCCCTAGCCTCCCCTGCCTCCCCTAGTGCCCCAAGCAACCTGCTGCACGGAGCTGGACTCACCCAGACTCAGCCTTGGGAACAAGCAGGGAGGAAGTGAGATGAATTTATAGTGGTCACAGCCCAGCAGGGCAGGAAGGATGTGGTCTCAGCATGGAGTGAAGAGCTTGCATCACAGGAGAGGCAGGGGTTGAGGGCTCCTCACAGCTTGGTTTTCCAAAGTGAATGTGCAGCACTCTTAGCCAGCCTGGGCTGGCAGGAGATGCACCCTCTCCCAGGCCCCTGGAGAAGCAGTGTGTGCCTGGGGCTGCAGTAGCAGTTTCCTCCCACTCAGCACCCTGCAGGCGCCAGGACCTCTGCCGAGCACAGGGAAGAGTGACCCCCAGGAGGGCAGAGCTGGTGGGGAGGGAATTCAGGGTGGCAGGTTTCAGACACCAGGCCTCTGTTCTTTCCCCTTAGGTGGAGGAGGACAGCAGGCCAGTACAGGTTCTATCTGGTGCTATTTTTAAGGTACAAATTCTATTCCCTGACTTTCCACTCATGGCTCAGCTAAACCAGAGAATACTTTTAAATATAATTTTGTATGCAATAAAAATTTTTGCAGGGTGTGATGGTGCATGCCTATAATCCCAGCTATTAGGGAGGCTGAGGCAGGAGGATTGCAAGTTTGAAGCCAGCCTAGGCAACTTAGTGAGACCCTGTCTCGAAATTTTGAAAAGCACTAGGGATGTAGCTCAGTATTCAATCCCTGAGGGTGAACCCAGGTGGACATCATGCCAGAGAGGATCCAAAAATGGCCAACAGGTCATGCAAAGTGCTCAGCACTGTCTTCAGGGAGGTGCACACCAACCCAATGATCCAAGCACCTGGATAATGATCACCAAGGAGACCCAGGAGAGGGTCGGCCTGAGTACTGAGGAAAGGGGCCCCGGCACACAGCTGGGAGAAGGTGAAGGGCCACATGGAAACCAACATGGAGGTCCCCAGGTCAGGTAAGAGCAGAAGCACCAAGGGCTCAGCATCCTGAGGGTAAGGAGATGAAACCCCCTCACTGACATCTCCCTCCCTGGAGGTCACAGCATTGCTCAATGGATCCTGGGAGTGGAAACACCCAAGAATCTATGCAAATTGCCTGATCCCAGGCGCTCTCCACGGCAGCCCACGGCGGGCGTGGACACCACAGCCCAGAGTCGCCGCCTCTGCTCCCCACGGCAGCCTGTGTATTCCAGCACCTCCTTCTCGTCAGCACTTGCTAGAATCACTTGTATTTTATTTTTTGAAGCCATTCTACTAGGGTTTCCTGGAACTACAGAATATAAGAAGAAATATTTTGAAAACAAATCATGCAATGGGTTGACTGAGGGCAGTGGTTTAAAGAATGTGAGTCACTCAGCAAGGGAAGCTCCCAAAGGGCAGATGTACTGGTAGCTCCCGCAACCCAGTCCCCCTCTCAGCCTTCCCCTCCCCGCTGTCCTTACCCAGCCCTTCTGTGAAAGAGCCCCAAGAGCTAAATGCAGGTGCAAGGCTGGTGTTCAGATGTAGCCCCAGAGTCCTGAGCAGATCCTGTGATCACAGTGAAAACTGGCCAAGAGAAAATCCCCTTTGCTGTGTAATGATGCATTCTGGAAAAAATTCAGTGCAGACGTGGATATATCAAAACCAACAAAGGTGAAGTCAGGTCACAAAGCAGGTCCCAGGGATTCTCTGTGAGTCGTCCATGAGAACAGTCACTGTGCCCTGGAAAGAAGACCAACTGCATCCCTGAGCACCCCAAGCCCCGCTCCGTGGAGCACGGCGAGCTAGAGGCAGGCACCGGCTCCAAACCCAGCTGACCACAGACGACTTCAAACTGATAAACCACAGGGGACCCAAGAAAACACAGATCCGCAGTGAGAAGCCAATGATCCTGGCAAGCTGGAGTCAGAGTTGCCAGCCGAGGGAGAAGAGGCAGGAGGGCAGCCTCCCCTTCTGTGGGTCCAAACACAGGAGGAAAAGCACAGAGAGAACAAAGACCCCACACAGCGGGGGGGTCAGCTGTCCACTGCCATCCAGCCAGGTGGCCACCCCACTCTGCACCAAGCCCCCAGGTCAGTCCTGCAGCCCCAGCCTGGAGGGCCTGGAGGGTCTGGAGCAGTGACAGCCCCACCCAAGCCTGGGGTGGAGGCAGTCTCCCTTCCACGTGTGGTGAGAGCCCCGGATAGCTAGTGGGCAGTGCTCCAAGGCTCCAGAGAGGGCGACCAGTTTTCATTTGCCCAATCCAGCACCTCCCAGTGCAGTGGCCACTCCCCACAGGTGGCCACAAGAATCAAATTCACGCTAATTAAAATTAGTAACTGCAGCTGCACTTACAGCATATAAGGGCTCAGTAGCCACACGTAGGGTGTGGCTACTGCAGTGGGGATAGTGGAGAGAATGGCCTGTCCACCCAGCAGAGAAGTCTGCTGCTCCATTGTGCTGTGACAGCTCTCGTTGCCTGGAATGGTGCGATATTGTTCTATCAGGCAAGAGGGAAGTTGATGAAAATAAAACCTCCGCAGGAGGCTGAGGCAGGAGGATAGCAAGTTCAAAGCCAGCCTCAGCGAATGAGTGAGGCCCTAAGCAACTTGGCCAGACCCTGTCTCAAAACGAAAAGGGCAGGGGGTGTGGCTCCGTGCTGGGATGCCCTGGGTTCAGCCTGAGTGCCACAGAAAATTAAATTAAATTAAAAAAAAAAATGGAAAAGGTTCCCTATTCACGAACTCTGGGAGAGTTTTCCCTTCAACTCAGGAGAGTTCCCCCTGCGTGGCGTCCCGGCAAGCCATAAATAGACAAGGCCCTAGCGTGGTCTGGGAGCTCTGTGGGGGACCTGGTTCCAGGACTGGGCAGGCCCTTCGAGCCCAGCCTGCAGGGAACCAGGCTGCTGTGGGATGCAGTCCCTTTCCTCCTGACCATTTTTACAGGCCCCTCTTCCCATAGGCTCCAACACCCAGTGCCCACCTGCTCTCACTGACCACACTGTGCCGGTGAGTGGCCCCCAGCGAGCCCTGTGCTGCCCCCTCTGGCCTCTGTCTGCTTCCCCCTCTGGCCACGCACCTCGGCTCGCGCTGGAACCAGGACACCCTGGGTTGACACCGGAAATCAGCAGTCGGGGGAAAGCCCAGTTTTGCCTCATGGGTTCAGACGTCTCAGTGCAGACCACGTGATGCCCTGGCTTCTGGGCGGGGGAGGAAGACAGTCGTGGTGGGAGCGCAGGGTGGAGAGAGTGGCTAGCCTCAGGGTGACCAGAGACAGACAGCAAGAAGGGACGGGGACACGATGCTGTCTGCATGGGCTGCCCAGTCACTGCAAGGCTTGCACCCGCTCCCATGAGCTCTCAGTCCACTGAAGAGGCCTAAAGGTCCAGTCACTTCCCAAGGCCCACCCTGAATGCTGCTGCCAGGCTGGGACGAGCCTCAGCACAGGAGCCCAGGGGGACATTCAGGTCCAAACCATAGAAGAGGCCGAGAGTGGAGGGTGCCGGGCAGGAAAAAACAGGAAGTTGGTCAGCGGGTACAGAGTTCCAGTTTTGCAAGATGGACAGAGTCCTGGGGATTGCACAATCACGGAAATGTGCCTGATGCTGCTGAACTGGACTCGCAAAAATGGGGAACGTGCTAGACTTCATGGGCTTTCCCCAAAATTAAAAAAAAATGGTGATTTTGTACATTCCCAGTCCTGGTTCATATTCTCTTCAGATCTCCCCCCACCTTCTCTATCTCTCTCTCCTCTCTCTCTCTCCTCTCTCTCCTATCTCTCTCTCTCTCTTCTCTCTCTCTCTCTGTCTCTGTCTCTCCTCTCTCTGTCTCTCTCTTTCCCTCTCTCTTTCTCCCCAGAGAGAGCAAAGAAGAGATGTGGGGCAGATGCTGCTCCTAGCACTCATAAGCAACTATGCTTCATTTTACCAGATATACCTATGTAAAGTGCAGATGGTTAATAAATATTTCTAAATTGCAGAGAGTTTAAATACCAAAAATCTTTGAAAGCATAGAGTAAAGAATGGAGAATACACAGCACCTTGACCTCTTGGGTCATTCCTGAAAGAGGTGACTGGGGGCCAGGGAACGCAGGAGAGCTCCTGCTTCAGTGGGGCTGGGGTACCCCATGGTCAGCACTGGCCCAGCATGCACCAGGCCCTGGGCTCATGCCCGGTCCTGCAAAATAGAAAATAAAATACAAACTCTGTATCACCTGTATATTTTGCAATGAACTTCAGCAATCCATTCCAAATTCTGGGACAAGCTGAAAAGACTTCCTTAGAGAGGTCAGAGAACAAAGCTGTGCCCCTAAGTCATCTGCAGTCGACCCAGCACACCAAGGCAGAGCAGGGCCTCTCCACTCCTGTGAAACCACCTCTGGAGGGGACTGTCCCCAGCTGCTCAGTGGCTGGGGCTGAGGCAGGAGAGAGGAAGAGAGCACAGAAGGGACTCAGCAGCCTGGCCCCCTCTTCTGGCAGCAAAATGGGGATCTTGGGCAAACACCAAGCCCTCTCACCACCGCGGGCTGCAGTCGGGACAAGGCAGGAGGTGGAGGTGAGACAGGGATGTGCATGTAAAGGCAGGTGGGTGGTCACCATCTTGAAGGGACACTGGGTCCATGCTCACGGGACCTGTGCTGGTGTCGCTCAGCTGAAGAGGTCAAGCCACGTGGGCAAAAGTCTGCAGCATGCAGGCTGCGATGTGACCAAGATTCCTGTTAGCCTGGACACGGCAAGAAGAGGGTTTCACTCTGCCTGCCCAGCTGTGCCCCAGCCTGGGTTCACCCTTCCTCTCCCTCCATGTCAGCCTGACCTGATAGGTCCCTTCCCAGAACAGTGTCTCCAAAGGCACCAAATACCCTCATCAGCAGGGCCCTGAGCTCTTTGTTAAAGACTGCAGTCCTTTGCACAGTCTGATATTTCAGTTTTGTGACGTTTGTGCACTGATCACTGAGATCTGGCAGTAGGTCCAACAGCTAGCAGCATTTGAAAGTAGAGACGAGGGCACTTCACGTCTCAGCACACCTGCAGAGATGGCACAGTGAAATGGAATCCTGAGTCCTACTGCCGGCAAAGGTGCAGGCCCGACCCACACCACCTGCTGGGCTGCCTGGTCCCTTAGAGAAAACAAGGATTGGATTTCCCCACCCAAGCTGACGGACCCCTGAGCTGTCTCCAGATACCCTGGGAATGCGTACTGGCCCCTCGTCCTCCAACTGCCCTTCCAAGGAGGAGAAATGTCTCTTCAAAGAGAAGCGATCCTTTTCTTAAGAAACCAACATGGGAACTATGTAAAGATAACGCAGGAGGAAGACATAACAGGAGAGGAGGACACAGCAGACAAAAGACCAAGCCGAGTGACAAGCAGTTGCTGGTGGGAACCTACCTGGAGAGCTGTGACATCACTGCTGTCCCGGAACATCCCCCGGGCCCCATCCTCCCTGACCCTAACCTGGGCAGTCCGCATGGCCCCTGTGCCCCTGATCATCGTGAGTCTGACCCATCTTCAATGGAGGATGGTGGCAGGTGGTGGGACATTTGTGTGTGTGTGTGTGTGTGCTGCTGGGGATAGAACCCAGGGTCTTGTGCTTGCAAGGCGGGCATTCTACCAACTGAGCTACGTCCCCAGCCCCAGGTAGTGGGACTTTTGAGCAGTGGGGCCTGGTGGAGGTCCTCCCATCCTTGGGGTGCATCCTGGGAGGGAGGAGACAGCTCCTCTGGGATCCCTGAGCTGCAGGGAGGTGTTAGGAGAGCACCTGCAGCAAACACCAGGCTCCCCAGGCCTGGCCGTCAGGGAGATGCAGATCAGCACTGCTCTGAGTCCCGTCTCCCCACCGTCAGAATGGGGCTGTCAGGATGCACATAACCATGAGTGTGGAGGAGGGATGTGCACTCATCCACTGCTGGTGGGACGGCAGGTCGGGGCGAGTGCTCTGGAGAGCAGAGTGGAGGTTCCTCCGTGGATGAGGAGTGGAGAACTCCCACACCACCCGGCTATCCCACCCTGCCATTGTTTTCCAAAAGCAACAGTGACGCAGCCCCATCAGTGTAACTGTAACAGCAGCTCAAGTCACAATAGCAAAGCTGTGGAACCAGCCAGGTGACCTGCAACAGATCAATGGATGAAGAGAATGTGGCACGGATGTTCAGAGAGTGTTCAGTCACCAGGAGGAATGGAACTGTGGCATCTGCCGGTAAATGGACGGAACTGGAGGCAGAGATGCTCCATGAAACAGGACAGACTAGGAAAGGCAAGGGTCCAGGTTCTCTCACGTAGGAGAAGTTAGAAAAGGGAAAAAAGGAATTTTTAAAAGAGGGAATCAGCTGAAAATAGAAGGGTGACCACCGAGCACAGGAAGGAGGAGGGCGGCTGGAGTGCAGAACTGCAGGGTGTGCGTGTGCGACGGCGACCCTGTGGTGTGTGGTCCTAAGGGGCCCGTCCAGCTGACGAGGACAGAGCAAGGGAGCTCAGTGGAGCAGAGCAGCAGCTGGGGAGGCGGGAGGACAGGGAGGCACCAAGGACGGAGCCGACCACGCTGTGATGTGCATGTGTGGCCCCACAGTTGTGTATAATTATAATGCACCAATGACAATTATAAAAGCAAAGAGTCGGCCTGGTCCCTGAATCACTCTGGCTTCCTGCTCTCCAGATGTGATTTTTCTCTTCCCACACACTGTACTTCCTTGCCATCCTCCATGAGGAGAGCAAGCCCAGGGAGGCCCTCACAAGTGCCCATGACATGCCATCTGGACTTGCAGCCTCCAAAAGCATGAGCTCAATAAACCTCTTTTCTTTATAATTATCCTGCCTCAGGTACATCCTTATAGTAGTGAAGGACAGAATAATACAGGTAGATCCAATAACGACCCCCAAAATGTCCATATCCGAATGGTTGTAAGCCCCGAGCATGCTACATTACCTGGCAATGGGGACTCAAAGTTGCAGACAGAATTAAGTTTGCTAACTAGTTGACCTTAAGGTTGGAAGATTATCTGGGCTTACCAAGCAGGCCTAGCATGATCACAAGACTCCCAGGAAGTGGAGAGTGAGGTAGAGAAGATTCAGAGTGACTCCAGGAGAAAAGAGTGCAGATCGAAGGGCTTTGGCCAAGGCCTGAGTTGCCAGGTGCCAAAGATCCAAGGGAGCAGATGACCCATGGAGCTCCCAGAGGAGATGCACCTGCTCAGGCCAGGACTTCAGTGACTCAGATCTGTCCTCAGGACTTTAAGATACTGTGTTTTTGTTGATTTAAGACATTTGAAGCCATTTATTATGGCAGCCATAGAAAACGCACAACTATTTCTCTAGGAAATCAAAGTGTTTAGAAAGTGCTGTGCATCACAAACAAAAGGCTGAAGAAGGGCTAGAGGGCTGGACAAGAAGGACAACATGAAGAAGAGGAGAAGAAAGGGTGGTTTGCAAATGCGGGCCAAGAAAAGCCTCCAGAGAGAAGATCCACATCAGGGAAGCAAAACAGGTACCAGAGCAGGACACAGTGGCCACACCTGTGAGCCCAGCACTTGGGAGGCTGGGCAGGAGGATCGCAAAGTCAAGGTCAGCCTCAGCAACTTAGCAAGGCCCAACAGTCTCTAAATAAAATATTAAAAGGGCTGGAGATGTGGCTCAGTGGATAAATGCCCTGTGTTCTAGCCTCACTACCAAAAATGTAAAAGAGTGTGCAGAAACACGTGCTCTACCGCAGGACCAGGCTGCCCAGCAAATGCAACGCAGGAGGGAGGAGCCCCTGGAGGCTCTCAGACTCAGGCAGCCACTGCCAAGGCAGATCACCTGCTATGATATTCATAACCCAGGCAATCGGACAGAAGACCAGACAGAGAAAACAGAGGTGCCTCAGTAACGTCTGGGCAGCAAAGAATCTCTGCCACACGTGACGTTTGCTGTCGTGCTGTCCTCTGAGCTGCACCCAGCCGCCTGTTAGTAATTATTGTTATTATTATCATTATTATTATCATCATCATCAGCAGCAGCAGCAGCGGAGGATGGAACCCAGGTACTTTGCAGGCTGCACACACTCTACCACTGACCTACACCGAGCCTATACTTAGTTGTTGTTATTATTATTATTATTATCATCATCATCATCATCATCATCATCATCATCATCATCCTCCTCCTCTGGTTCTGGGGATGGAACCCGGTCCTTTTAAGGCTGCACACTCTCTACCTCTGACCTGCACCCAGCCTCCTCTTAGTTGTTGTTATTATCATCATTATAATTTCATCATCATCAGGTTCTTTGTGACCAACACCAGGTCCTTCGCAGGCTGTGCACTGCGTCTGCATCTGACCTGCACTCAGCCTCCTCGTAGTTGTTATTCTTATTATAATTCTTACCATCATCATCATCATGTCGTGCTTCAGATGGAACAAAGGCACTTCACGGGCTGCACTCTCTACCTCTGACCTGCACCCAGCTTTCTTTTAGTTGATATCATCATCATCATCATCATCATCATCATCAAGTCCTGGGGATGGAACCAGGTCCTTCCTAGGCTGCACACTCTCTACCATGGACCTGCACCCAGAGTTCTCTTGGTTTTTTATTATTATTTTTATGATTATTATTATTATCATCATCATCATCAACATCAAGAGGTGCTGGGGATGGAACCCAAGTCCTTCAAAGGCTGTGCACTCTCTACCTCTGACCTGCACCCAGCCTCCTCTTAGAGACTTTCTGTCCACTTGACTGTCTATCTCCATTTCCCTTGCCATCTTCTAGTGTGTCTGTGTCCCCTCTCCTGCTAGGATTCCCTATGACCATAGTCCCTATTAAAGTCCTTCTCATCAAGAGTCAGAATACCTTTTCCTTTACTCACCACAGTCATCAGGTTCCTAATGGTGAGCCATGAGAAGTCCAGGTGAAGGCAGCTGACCTGCCCAGCAGGAGCCCACCTGGCGGTGTGGCCCACGGAGGGGATCTGGCTTCCAGTGATGCTCAGTTTGCATCACTGGCTGGCTCCACCACTGCCCTTGGTTTTACATGGTGACAAACCTGTCACTGCCCTGGATGCTGAGTTCTGAGAAAGTGAGTGTCACTCCATGTAGATGTTTAAAGCACACGACGACGTGTTCACCCCGCTTTGTCCTTCCTTCTGTTCTTCATGCACTGATCCTCCAACTAGAACCAAAGGAAGCGTGGAAGGCGGTCAAGCTGCGGAGGCAATGCTTTCTCCCACCCAGGGCCTCCTCCCCTGGAGCCCGCCTCCACCTGCCACTCCTACCTTCTCCAGCCCTAACACTGGGTCTGCCTGTCTCTCTCTCTCTCTCTCACACACACACACACATGCTCACAAACGCACACATGCATGCAGTGCACACTCACACATACAAATGTTCACACATATGCGCGCACACATGCACACTCTCACACACACACACATACACACACTCCCCCCCACACTCACATACACATACACTCTTGCATGCACACTCTTGCATACACTCTTGCATGCACCCCTGGCAGCTCAGGGGTGGAGCACCCCTGGGTTCAAGCCCAGGAATGGAAAAGAGAGGAAGAGAGGGAGAGGGAAAGGAAGGAAGGAGGCAGGGAGGAGGGACAATCGGAGCATCTGTGTGCCCAAAGCTGGAGCTGTGGCCTAGCATGCACAGGTCCTGGGTTTAACTACAAGCACTACAGTAGAACTCCCCTACACCACAGTGAGAATGAATGTGTCACTCCCAAAGTCACACATCCCATGTCCACCCCAAGGTGGTGGCATGAAGAGGCGGGGCCTTTGGGAAGTGACTGGGTCCTCAGTCTGCAGCCCTGAGTAGTGTCCTTATAAAAGAGACTCCAGTAGCTCCCTCGACCCCTCCTCCAGGGGAGGACACAATGAGAAGGTGACCATGTGTGAACCAGGGACTGAGACCTCCCCACACACCAAATCCACTGCCAACTTGACCGTTGATTTCTTACCTTCAGAACCATGAGAAATGAATTGCTGTTTGCAAGCCACCTAGAACTCTCTAGCCTGGGGGCCCTGGGGTCCACCCTAGCACCATGCAATGATGGCCTATTCATCCCAAGCCACCCAGCCCATGGGAGTGGCTACGGCAGCCCACGGGACTAAGGCACCGTGCTGGGGGAGAGCGGGCCGGTGAGGATGGAGAAGGACTGGGTCATCATGAGTGCTACGCTGAAGGCCTAGAGGAGAAGTCATGCGGTCACTGAGGGAGTCGACTGCAGTCTGGAGTCCACGGTCGCAGGCACAGTGGCCTTCCCTGGAGGTCCTCACGTCCAGGAGGGAGGAGCGTGGCCCCCTCTGGCACACTCCTGCTGCTGGCACGGGCTGTCAGAGGCCTGCCATGCTGCTCCAGAGGCTGTGGAGACAGCGCCTCTGCTGCTGAACAGCCAAGCCAAGCCCTCTGCCAGGGCTGGATGCCCACTGTCCCCACAGGCCATGGGCTGGGGCTGACTGCCAGCCATGGCTGCGCTGGGGTAGTGGAGAATGTGAAGTAGGGCCTGAAAGGGAGTGAAGCCATGGGGCATGTGACATGGGGACACTGGGACCCAGGAGCACACACGCACTCTGCCTGTCCCCCTGCAGGACCCCAAGAGTACAGCCCACAGCCCTGAGGACCCCTTCCTGCAGCTCTCACCCCCAGCGGGCTGTCCCTGGGGCCCAGCGCTCTGCAGCCGGTGCCTCGGTGCCTCGAGGAAGGCAGCAGGCCCTGGAGAGGGAGAAGGGAGGCAGCCCAGCTGAGCTCTGTGCTCTGCCCCAGTCCTCTCGCACCCCAGCTCCCAGGGCTCAGCTCGGCAGGCTCCACCGCTCCTGCCCAGGCTGCTGCTTCCCGCATGGGAAGGGCCCTTCCTGCAGGCTCAGGGCTCACACGGCAGGTGCAGGCTGTTCATGCCACCGCTGCCACCCAGGGAACTCAAGTTCCACCGGGGCTACTTCTCGGTTCAGAGCTTCCAGGTGGAATTTATTTATTTATTTATTTATTTATTTATTTATCTATCTATCTATCTATCTGTGTATCTATTTATTTATTTGATTTTTCACTACTTATTTGAGACAAATATTCTGCATTCACAATTATCTTCAGTCAAAAATTCTCTGAGAGCCGGGCACGGTGGTGCATGCCTGTAATCCCAGCACTTGGGAGGCTGAGTCAGGAGGATAGCGAGTTCAAACCAGCCTCAGCAACTTAGCAAGGCCTTAAGCAACTCAGTGAGACCCTGTCTCTAAATAAAACACAAAATAGGGTTGGGGATGTGACTCAGTGGTGAAGTGCCCCTGGATTCAATCCCCAGTACCTGCCCCCCAAAAAAGAATTCTGAGACGATGCCATCGCTGGGTTCATCCCAGAACACTCACCTGACTCCCCCGCCCTGGGAATGGCCCCACAGACGCCATCAGTTCTCCACTGGCCATTAAGCCTGCTGGTGATCGTGTCCACCTCGGCCTCATTCATCTGGATGGATGCACAGTCCTTGGCACCCATGATGCGGTTGCACGTGGTGGGTCTCTGGCACGCACAGGCCCCCAAACTCGATGGCCTCTCTGCACGTGGAAGTGCTCTCTGGCCTGCACAGTGAGCACCAGCAGACAGGAAAAGCCAGATGGACTTCTGCTGAGTGGAGGCCTTGGGGAGACGTGGGATGTATCTGGGAGGCGAGAACCTACTGGGTACCTTTGTTTGGTCCCTGTGGTGATGTTGTTAGTCTGTCTGACCTAGCAACCTGTGACCTCTGGATAAATGTGTGCTAGGCTCAGAGGACCTCTGGCTTTGCCTGCTGAAGGCTGGACATGGACACACCTGAGTCCTGCAGGAGACACCTCCAATCAGAAGGAAACAGCCTCTGAGTCTGGGATCTCTCCACCTGTCATCTGCCCAGCCAGAGCCCCACTCTGTTCTTCTGGGACTACAATGTGTGATCTCCCTCATGGGAGCTCATGTCTTTGGAAAACTTGACTTTGAGTTCACAGAGGATTGTTGCTCATATCTGGCTCAGAATAAAACATTTTCTTATGTCCTCAAAGCAGAGCTATTGCTTTCTGTGGACTCGTAGAACCCAGCAACACCCCAGAACACCAAGGGGCAGGGGGACAGGGAGCCCAGCTAATCACAGGGTTGTGCCAATGTTTAGGTGTTAGACCTTTGCTCAGACTCACTGTATTACCAGGGCAAGAGCACAGAACAACCATGTGACCACTCACATCCATGGAGGCTCCCCCAGACACTAACTCCAACACCGTCATTGATTTATACATATTTGTCAGTCATTTATTTTGTTCTTCTTCTTTCTCTTCCTTTCACATGTGTGTGCACCTGTGTGGAGCTGGGGAACCTCAGGAGCTTGGGCATGCTAAGAAAGCATTCTACCTCCTGGGACAAGCCCAGCTTCTGTCACTATCTTACTCTTAACTACCAGGTACAAGCCAGGTGAGGTGGCACACACCTGTAATCCCAGGGGCTCAGGAGGCTGAGGCAAGAGAATCACGAGTTCAAAGCCAGCCTCAGCACTTTAGCCAAACCCTGTCTCTAAATAAAATACAAAAGGGCTGGGGATGTGGCTCAGTGGTTGAATGGCCCTGGGTTCAATGCCCAGGACAAAGCAATTCCAGGTACAGTGGTGTGTACCAATAATCCCACCTACTAGGTAACAGGCTGAAGGATCATGAATTCAAGACCAGCTTGGGCAACATAGTGAGACCTCATCTCCAAATAAAATAAAATACTCCTAAAATAACATAACCATGTGACCACTGTAATCTTAACATGATGATAAACACGTGTCTCTACCCCTGTTATGAGTTGGACTCATGTGTCCAATCCTATCCCCAATACCTTCTTGGAAATGGGGTCGACAACCGGAAGAGGAAACGTGGAAGAGGAATCGGAGAGAGATGACTTTGCAGCCGGCCTCTCCCAAGGCCAGGGTGTTGGTGTAGGCTTTGCCCTCTGGTGGTGACAGCCAAGTATGGCTGATGGGGAAGTCCACCTGCTGCTAAACTCTGCAGCGCAAGGGGCTGCACCTGATTCCTCTTGGAGGAAGACCGTGGCCTTGACATTTGTATTTTTGCAAAGTCCGTGCTTGTGGCTCTCGGGTCACCCTTTCACCAAATGTGCGGGTTCCAGCTCGTCACTTTGACAGACGTGTTTCCACAACCCCTGCAAGTCCTGAGCGCCTCTGCAGCCTGGTGCCCAGGTCACAGGTGCCCCGCTGCTCCCTCACCGGGTCTCCGCCCCGCCTGCCAGGACCTTTGCATCTCGACAGCCACCACCTGCAGCCTGCATTTCTTCAGTCCATCCTCAACCCTACCGCCCAAAGGTCAGGCTTTGGTCTTGATGCCAGGCCAGAGCCGCAGAGAGAGGCCGAGTCCCACTCACCCCACGCAGGCTGCCTGCCCGGGCCTTCCCACGCCCACACACCTGGGAGGCACCTTCTGCCTTACTGCCCTCCCTGCCAGCCCGCCTTCTGTTCTTTTCTCCCAAGAACGACTGGAGCAGTTCCCAGAGAAGCAGGGGATCAACGCAGGACCAGCGGGCCTGGGTGCACTCACGCAGGTCAGGCCCAAGGCACAGCTGGGCTGGCACACAGGGCAGGATGGGGAACCTCAGGAGCAGGCAGCCACAGTCCCCTGCAGTAGGGGCCCGGGCATTGGGCAAGTCCATGCACTTGCTTCTTCTGCACTTGTGCCTGGCCCTGACACCAGGCCACATTGACACTGTCATTGTGAGATGAAGTAGGTTCTCACATCTGTGAAATATTTGTAAGCACAAAAGGACAGGAGGCAGACCTCCATGGATTCAGAGAAGCCTTTACTCCTTTGCAGGCTCCGGTGCCATTCGGTTCCACTTTCTGGGTGGGAAAATGGCCTCAGTTACAGAGAGGACTTTGGTTCCATAGGATACAATGATGTAGTCACTGAATCCTATACAATGTGTACATGAGTCTTGACGATCAGGGACTAGTTGAACAGGTTAAAACTTTAATTTAGGAAGAGAGTTGTAAAAGTGTTGAAACTCAGTGTTGTCTGGGAGATAAAAATCCAGATCCCAGAGATGAGTACTCAAATCTTGCCCACTGGTATTTGCTATGCTCCCATTCAGGATTAACTAGCCATGAAGGAAGGCCATGGTTTAGGGCCCAGCATTCAGTATCTGCCCCTTTCCCCCAGGGCCCATTGTTCCTTGGCTAGTTTCCCTCCCTCCTTCCAAGCTGCAACTCTATTTTTCCTTGGGGGCTATGATGCAGGGATATTATTTTCCATGACCCTTCATTCCAGACTCTGAAAGGGGAGAGGGAATTGGGGCACCTAATCAGATTGGCCTGCTTCAAGCTGAGAAGGGACGAAGTGGGGGACCCCTTCTTTCAGAGTTCTGGAAACAAGCATGGAGACCCTGGTGAGAAGTGGGGGGAAGGGACCTTGAGGTCATCGTAGGTGAAGTCCCCTTTTCAGTTAACTTAGAGTCAGCTTGGATACAAAATTCCTCTTATGCAATTCATGTTGCATAA
>JAJEJO010052702.1:0-22872 GCA_020662805.1 Glaucomys volans
ACTGATGAGTCTTTTAGAATGATGGAATAGTTTCATTTATTTCATAAAGATGGAATCCCACTGTGCTGGCTAGCTTTCCGACACTGTAACAAAATATCTGAGAATAACTCACGAAGATAAAAGGTTTATTTTGGATCACAGTTCTGAAGGTCCATGACTGGGTAGGCCCATTGCTTTGAGCCTCTGGTGGGTAAGCCAGATGGACATGGCAGGGAGTGTGTGGCACAGCAAACTTTCCACTTCAAGGTCAGGGGACAAAAGAGAAAGAGGAACAGACTGGCATCCCACAATCGCCTTCAGCATACCTCTAATGACCTAAGGCCCTCCCACCAGGTCCTTCCTCCTAAAAGTTCCACCATTCCCCCACTAGCACCACCCAGGGGACCAATCCTTTAACACAGTGGACCTCTGGGGGACACTTATCCATACATGGTCCCCACCTTTGTTCCTAGCACCATACAGGCAACAATGATAGCATGAAGATCAAGGAAAAGGTCAGAGGAATTTCAAAGGCTCCGCCCATCCTCTTCAGATGGAGGTGCTGGGGTAACACTAATTGGTAGAGTATTTTGATATTTGTGCCATTGAGATTTGCCTGGAGATCTGCAACACACTGAGAAAAACGTCAGCTAAATCCGAAAACAAGAATGGAGTAATACACAAATGGCTGTTTCTCAAGAACAAATAATAAGAATGGTCACTTGCTAAATAAAACCAGCCCTCCTGGTGTTATAATAATGATTAAGGAAAACTGCCAAAAAGCAGGGTTAGGTGTCTGATACCACTGAGAAGAATGGCATGTGTTTGCATGGAAAATAACATAGCACAGTGGTCTGGCACCCAGGCTATGGAGCAAAGAAAGACTGGGTTGTATCCAGGCTCTGACACTTTCTCGCTGAATAAGCAAGGACAATGTGAAATAGAGATATTTTGTTATTTTGTTCACAAAGATCCAAAATAAAACAAACAAACAAACATGAATTATTTATCTTGTAACATAAGACTAGCATAAGAGAAGGAGCTAAATAGAAAGTAGACCCAACAGCTCAACCCCAAGCAACCCTGATGATGATTTACATTCAGCTTTCCTTTGCCTTTAAACACCACTTTCCTGACCCTGTTCCAGCTGCTGGGAGAGGTTGGTTTTCTCTCCAAATTGGAAAACTCTTTTTCTTTAGTCAGGAACTTTTGTACAAGATCTAAATCTGATTTCACAACATTTGAAATGATAGTTTTGGCAACTTGGTACTTTAATCTTGGATCTTCCCCCAGAACCATACCAATGCCTGAGTCTCCTTAATCCTCTTCCAAACTAGTTAAATCAGGTTTAGGTAGAGGAAATACCCTCGTGTTCAAATAATCCATATTGCCTTATACTGAGCTCTTGTTAAAAGAGCCAGATCCTATAGAGGGAGCCGGCAAAGAATATCTGAATTCTAGGATTTAGGGAATAAAAAAGGCAACTCACTTCCAGGACTCCCAGTTTTCTGTGGATCACAGTTCAAAACATAAAGCTTGAGAAAATAACTGTCTGGTTTTACAGTCTCTCTCTCACACAAGGTTTCAGGAAGGAAATGACTCTTCTGTCTATGGATAAGGACGCAATTCAAGGGCAGGTCCATGGATTCCTGAGGCTGGTGGTGACTGAGTGGACATCTTATTCTAGTCATAACTGAGGATTCATGAAGACAAGATCATGAGACTTCAGTAGTTTTGGAAGTTGCCTAAATCCCCTTGCCCTGGGGAAATACATTAGCAAGACACTGACTTTAGCTAACCTTTGGGAAAACGGGTGAGGTATGCACCTAAGAAAAACTAAATACAGAGAAGAGGAAACAAATCTGGTACTTAGGTGGTCCCTGGAGAAGTACCAGGGCTACAGGTGAAGGGAAGGCAGGACAATGAACAACAATGAAAACAGAAAGACCTTCACAGTCTTGTGAATTTTAAGGAGTTATTTTGGTTTTTCTCTCCTCCTCCCACCCACCCTAGCCAACATGGTTAGAAGTGGAAAATGGCAGACTGGATGTCTAGATATTTTTGGAGAGGAAATACCAGCGTATCTGATAGGACATATGCCCCTAGTTTGATTTTTGCACATCTTGTGCCTGGACATTTTTAAAGATGATTATTCAGCCTTTAAAAAAAAAAAATAATTGTCAGCCCTACAATTGTGGCCCAATTCCTGCTACAGTAACCACACTTGGGAATCCAAGTATCTCAACACCTGCACTGAATGTCCATGCAATTTCCATGGCTTTCTTTTACACCTTAACTTTAGTATTCCAAGAGCCAATTGAAACCACTGTAGAAAGTCACTGGGCTGTCACTGATAAGCAAAGTATCTTGGGCACAAGAACCAGCGCCTTCTGCAGAATATGGTAAGGGAAACTGCAGGATTCAACCCTGGGAGGGTTGAGTTATATGTTTCTCGTCTCTGACTTGAGCAAAAGAAGATCCAAACAAAGTCATGCAATAGCTAAACCAATGCCATCTGCGTGGAAATCATATTTTAAACACAAACAAAATCAAACGCTCCATATGCCCTCACTCTTGAACATTTGCTAGAACATTTCTGAGTTATTTATTGTGAGAGAGTCAGTGTGGTCAAACAAAGGAGGCAGCAGTACCCAGACTGAAGTCCTGGTCTCCCTCCACTGGCCTCCTTCCATGTTCTTCTGCCTTCATTTATTTACTCATAATTTTACACATCCCTTCCTGGGGAATTCAGGTTATTTTACAAAGTAGGACTACAAAGCAGGGTTCTTCAGGCTTTACCATGTCATGGCACACAGAGGAGTGATGCTGTGTAAACAGGGGGCTCCCCATGCCTCTCCTGCTTGACTGCTTTGAGAGTGCAGAGCATCAAAACCTTGGCACAACCCATAACCTATCCATGATTGATCATTGCTTCTCGGTAACCATGTGAAGCTCATGATAAAAAGCATTTGTTTCCTAGATGATGTTAATACTATTACTTCCTTAGAGAGCTGCTAGATAGAATGTGAAATTTTACTTAAAAAGGCATTGAAGATATGCATGACTCTAGGTCATCCCACCCTAAATTTCATCAGGCTCTTTTTTGGGAGGTGGGGGTGGGATCTGTATTAAGACCACTAAAGATGCAACTTTCCAAACACTTGTAGTTATTTCTGGTCCTTGTGAGAAGCAATGGGAGGTGTGGCTTTGCTCAAGGTGATGTTCAGTTTGTCATTCTCATTGTTTTATTTTTTCCCATTGGGTTTCCTGCCTGGAGCCTCAGCATTCTGGGAAGAGTCACTCATTGGTCATCCCTTTTTTAAACTCCACCCAAAGGCCAAACCAACCACCTCCTGTAGACTGGATGCAGAGATTTGTTCTTTGCTGCTCTGGTTGGAGCTGCACATCCTAATTTCTTAAACATTTCATTACAGTTTTTTTTTAAATAATAAAAAAAGTAATGTCATACTTTCAGGTCCAAAAGGAGCTTTGAATATTCTATAAGTCCTCTGTTTTGGAACTCCCCCAACCTTCACTAGCATCACTTAAAATTTTAGGGTAAAATTCACACAGTTGGTAATCTTAAACTCACAAAGATCTGATTGACGTTCTTTTTCATTTCATTAACATTCATCTAGTTATGATTTTGGATGAGAAAGACAGGTTCAGTAGAATGCATTATTACTATAGGCATCAAGTTTATACTGAATCACTTCTTCCTTTTCTACTTCATTATTTGATTTTTGCTCTTAGGGCATAGACTGGCAAGACAAGAAGACATGATCTTCGTGACAATATTTGTAATCAACATAGCTCAAATTATTGTTTCAACTAAAGGTTGCTTATAAAAATTCTACAACCTGTTTCTCATGTGCCACTTTGTTAGTTGTCTCATTTAAAAATGTGACAACTTTCCAAGTTAGATGATTGACAAACACCTATGTTCAAGCCCTAAGGCTTGAGTCTGTGACTCGGGCATGGAATATGGTGGTTCTTTCCCCGTGCTTCTGCTCTGCTCTTAAACCTGGTCCCAATCATGACAAGATATGAGGAACTCATACACTCCACTAATCTTGTTGCCTTGCAGGAGGTACCAGAAGACAGCAGGGCACTAATCAGAAACATTTGAACTCCAGATTTATGTAGAGAAGATTTACTTACTGAGAGCGATACTTTCTTCCAATTGCAGAAGGCTTTCACACTTGGTGCATAAGTTTAAATAATTTGAACTACCTTCTAGCAGCATGGTCTCATAACCATAGATTTCAATATTCTAATAAGTTTAGTGTGGATAATTTTAATAAGTTGACCAGTGAAAATGCTGTTGAAGAAATCAGAATTTTCCCACTGGCCACTCACACAAGATCAAAAATAACTGTTCGTTGCCAGGGTGAGTGGAACACAGAAAAACTCAGGTGATAGAATTCTAGCTGCGATGCATGTTCAAAGTGAGACTTATGTATAAACTCCATTCTAACATTATTGCCTACACAGTTCACATGGTAAATACTCTGAGGTGTTACTGTCAACGAATAGTAATGTGATAGTCATATTTTAGAACTCATTGTTCCTCTATGTCACCATGTACCTAAGCTGCACTTTCAACTCAAAGAAACTTTCTAACTAAGCAACATTGCTTCATTCTTCCCTTTATAATGCACACAGTTAGGAATAAGCCTCTTCAGCTCCTATTTTAGATCTTTCTTACATTATATGATTTGAATATAATCTATTGGGAATTACGAAGAAAACAATAATGAAATTTGCAGACATTTTTAATTCAACGTATTTTCATCATTAAAATCCAATTGTGTTATTCCCTGCTGATATTAAGACCAATATTTCAAGTTGTCATCACTTTAGCCAGACCCTTTTGCAGTATAGGTTTGGGGATTTTTTTGAGGTGTGTTGTAGGAAGTGTAAGGAGAGGAGGAGAAAAGACTTGAAAGCAAACTACAGTCCTCTTTCAGAAGATCCCGAGATCCTCCCTCTAGACTATGAAATGTATCTAAAATGATAATGTTTAATCAGATAACCCACTTAATTTCTTTCAACCAAATTACTGTATATAGCAAAATAACCCAGTCTACCTTGACCCCTACAGACTTTTCCAAGACCCACTGTTAATCTCCTTTTCCACTCTTTCTTGAAGACATCATTCATTTTCATAAAGAATTTGACTGTACAAACTGAACAAACTGACAAATAGAAAGAAATGCCATTCCTTAGAGTCTCCCACTGTTCAAGTAGATGACTGTGACCCATCTTCTAATCTTTGCTCCCATGGCTACAATCAGTGACCACAAATGTTTCATTTCAAATAGCTTCTCACATCTTGCAAATGTTTGAAATGAAAGTGATTTTACTATATAGACTACCTGTAGTAGTCAGCTTCTCATTACTATAATGAAGTACTTGAGGCAATTAACTTATAAAGAGAAAAGGGTTATTTAACTCACAGTTTGAGGATTCTAGTCCAAGATTGGGATTGGGTAGCCCCATTGCTTTGGGTCTGTGGTAAGGATAGCAGATGTCAATAGCAGGGAGTACATGGCAGAGAAAATTGCACACCTTATAAGCCAGGAAGGAGCAGGAGAGCACGCACACCAGGATCCCCAAGAGTCTAAGACCTCCAACTAGACTCACACTGGTTCTACCACTTCCCATTAGCATCACTCTGGAGACCAAACTTTTAACACATGGGCCTTTCAGGAACACTGGTTCAAATGATTGCACTACCCATCTGAATTAGTTCATTAGTTCATCACTCAGTAAATACTTCGGTAGTGCCTGCTGTGTACTAGGTACCAGGTCAAGTACTTCCTTGTTTCTCTGTTTAATAACCATCATTCTCAAAGACCTATAATTAACACCACTGAGTTCTTTCCATACTTCAAAACAACTGGGAACAAAAATATGATGCATAACTTAATGTAATTATATATAGAGGATAAATTTATAGAGCATAGATTCCTGGGTCAAATGATAGATTTACAGACTACTTTCCAAAACCATTGCTGCTCTGCCACAAACAGTACTACAAATTCTCATTTCCTTTTTTTTAAAAAAAAAAAAAAAAAAAAAAACACCAGTTTTGGAGGGCTGGGGATATAGCTCAGTTGGTAGAGTGCTTGGCTGGCAAGCACAAGGCCCTGAGTTCAATCCTCAGCACCACAAAAACCAAACAAACAAACAAACAAACAAACCAAAAAACAAAACAAAAAACAGTTTTGGAGATTAAACCCAGAGCCTTCTGCATGGTAGGCATATCCCCAGACCTTTTAATTTTTTTTTTCCAGTGAGGGTCTTGCTAAATTGTCCAAGCTGAAATTTGCCATCCTCCTGCTTCAGGCTCCCAAGTTGCTGGGATTGCAGGTGTGCCTGCCATATGTTACTGCCATATATTCTCAACAGTCTGCATATTCTTTTTGTTCCATTCTTGTCTATTTAATATCCAAAAATACAATTTTCATTTCTCATTCAATTTTGAGATTGAACATTCTTGCAAGCTGTTTTAGGCCATTTGTATTTTCTTTTATGAATTATTCCTTAAAATTTTTTGTCAATGTCTTCCTAAAGAAGTGTTTGGGGGTTTTCCTGCAGTTTAAAATGGTGTCAACTCCTCAAAGAGTAGAGTAGAAATCCTACTGTTGAGTGGGATGGAAGCTCAAGCCATTTTAGTTGGATATTTAGGGAGAGAGGGAACTTAGAGAATTGGAATACTCAGGTAAAGGTGAGGCAGAACCTCAGGTTAGTAGGAAAATAAAACAGTTCTCCCATACTATCTGAAATGCTGAATAAATGTCAATTCTGATAGTTACATCTTATGGCTGTACCAAATTCATTTAATTGTTCTCTTAATTTTTTCTAGTCTTAAAAAAAGAAGAGATTGTGAGTAAACTATTGGGATAAAGGATCTAAACATTTTTTTAAAGGTTCTCAGTACATACCGTGAAATATTCTTGAACAAAAAATTGTATCCTTTGTACTTCTGCCAGCACATTCCCAAAATACATCTTTTCCATCCTTTTTTCCCTTTTTTCAATTTCTAGATTCTACCAGAAGTAGCTGCATTTTATTTGCACAAACTATTTCCACAAGACCTTAATTATTTGCCTTGGGATTTTATAATCTTTGCATGTAACTGGCCTTTGTGTTGCCTGTAGGTCTTAATATACAGCATAGAAGGACCTGATGGGAAATCTGATGATTCAAAAGGGAAGATCTGATTCATATGACTTCAAAACTCTCAAGTGTGGAAACAGACATGAAAGAGTGCCCTGAGTCCAGGTGCCTCCAATGGTTAATTGCTACCTTGAGTAGACATCACTGCCTGCACACTCAACATCCATTCTCCCTTGTTTGCTTCCCGACAGAACCCTTAAATCACGGGAGGCAGCAAGTGTCATCAACTCAGATGTGTCTCCCAGCTTCTCTTGCAAGATAAAGGAGGCCCTTGAGATGTGAACAGAATTCACTGGGTGGGGCTTCCAGGAAAATCCTTCTAGCTCTTTTGAAAAAAAAAAAAAAAAAATGCAGTCACGATAGTTGGAGATCCAGCAGTAGCTGTTTTTCTTGTTCTTGGGACCATGCAATAAAAATAAAGAAAACTGCAGAAAATTGGCCTTGCTCATAATTTTTTGATCATCTAAACCAATGCCAGAAACTGCCCACCCCTGGAAAATAAATATTTATCTGTTAAAGTTGTATTCTAGTATATTTCTTTTCTTTTACTTTTTGTACCAGGGATTGAACTCAGGGGTGCTTAACCACTGAGCCACATCCCCAGCCCATTTTTATTTTGAGACAGCATCTTACTAAATTGCTTAGGGCCTCACTAAGTTGCTGAGGCTGGCCTTGAACTTGAGATCCTTCTGCCTCAGCCTCCCGAGCCGCTGGGACTACAGGTGCATGTCAGCACGCCCAGCTAGGACATGTTTCTGGAAGCAGAGAACAATTCCTCCTTACAGCACTAGTTTAGAAAATATCTTCCAGAGAAGTGTTTTTCAACTTCATGAGAAAGGGTGAGAACTTTGGCTGAGGGATTGAGGTTATATGGAGTCCCTTTAAAAGAAGCAGCAGTCCTTCCTTCCAGATTCTCCCCTCATTCATTTTCACCTCGCTCTGGGCCCAGAGGCTGACTTGTATGGGCAACTCTGACTTCCCACAGTTTTGGCCAATACGGAGCCTGAGCAGATCAGAGGAAAGGAAGAGACTGAGAACAGAAGGCGGCATAATACTCCCCTGCTCCCAGCTGCTTCCTGAGGAGTTGTCTTGTATTGACTGTGTCCTTGCCTGAAGGTCATCTTTCTTCTCAAGACTCCAGTTCCCACATGGCTCTTTCCTTCTGGGTTCCAGATGTGACTTAGTTTTGTAAAGACAGAAACTGTAGTCATATTTCAGGAGGCGGGAAGATGACTAAGTATCTGTTGAAACATAGGACTTTGGTACTGACCCCAGCAAGTCACCATATAGACTCATGTAACTCTAGGGAACTCAGTGACTGAGGCCCACCTACCAAGTTTTCGGGGAGAGTTAACTAACTACCTCAAACCAAGAATAAATACCTCATTTCTAGATTTTTAGTTTTGCTTTTGTTATTATTTTATTTTTTTGTGAGTTTTTTTTTTTTCCTTTAGCTTGATTCTTCTCTAAATTCTACCTACTGGTAATTTAGTCTTTAATGAAAGAAAACCTACGGGCAATGTGAAAACTCCAAAAGACAAAATATGAGATATTTGGGACCACTATTACTCTGATAAAGAGTAATTTTGATACGAAGTCAAAATAGGGTTAACGTCTAAGTTCAGACTGACACTAATGAGAACCAGGGAAAAACTGCTTTCAAGGACAGCAACAACACTAATTTATGTTGTGCATAAATTATCTTAGCATATAAAAGTGGCTCAGAAAACATTAACCCCACTTTGTAGAGAGTTCAAAGTAAAATGTAAAGTGATATTATCTCCAGCTTTATGTTCTAACTTTCAGTATTGAATTCCACTAAGAATTCTCCTTCTCTATTAAATATGGAAAACTGAGCAATAGTTAAGCAATAATTTGAATTACAAAAGGAGCAATGCCAGATGTGGTGGTGCATACCCTTAATCCCAATGACTTGGGAGGCTGAGTCAGGAGGATCGTAAGTTTGAGGCCAGCCTCAGCAACTTAGCAAGGCCCTAAGTAACTCAGTAAGACCCTGTCTCAAAATAAAAAAATTAAAAAAAAAACATTTAAAAAGGGCTGGGGATGTGGCTCAGTGGTTAAGCACCCCCTGGGTTCAATCTCTACCACCAAAAAAAAAAAAAAAAAAAGTGAAGGTGATGAAGAAATACAGAAGAGCTCAAAGCTGTAGTCTTTGAGAAGCAGGCACCAATGCTTTTGGGATTGTGTGCACATCTTTAGTCCCCAAGCCTCAGATACTAGCGCACAGTTTTCTTAAATAATTTTTGCATGTCATTTGATAACTTTTAGAGACAAAGCCCCCAAAGAGAAGTCTAACTGAAAAACCATAGCAATCTACAAGTATTTGAAGATCTGTCACATAGAAAAAGAAACAGCCATTTTTAAATTGTTCAACTGTGGGAAGCAGGAAGAAAAATCAAGCTTTCTAGCCATGAAACTGAAATCTTCAAAATAAATCAATTCCTCTCATTGGTACAGGGATTCTTAACCTGGGACGCAGACCCTAATGGGAACATGAAGTGTTAAGGAAGTCCTTGGCATCAGGTTCAACAAGGTGCTGGTGAACACTGGTGCATGCTCTAGAGGTGGGCTGCAGGGATGCCTCTGGCTTCCTAGAGGAGCTCATGGTATAATGATCTGCAAAAGGGTGTGTGAAGTCAGCCTGGCTGACTTCAAGGGAAGATAATCACCTGAGGTCAATGTTTAGAACGCTCTGGGTCTAGATCTTTCATGAGCAAAACCTTTATGTAGTATGTGTTCAATCCTGTAACCTCTAATTTAGGACTTATTTCCAGGTTGCCAACTATGCTCAGATGGGTAGTTTGCTCCAGGCAGTAGGTTAGAGGGGATATCTATTCTAAGTCCCCTCTTAAGGGGAGAGGAAAGGTAATGTCCTTTATCTCCACTGCCTTCCCACAGTGTTAAACAGAAACTGCTCCTTGAAGTGAGGGCTCCACTAATGGACTAAATCAAAGGGTGCAAGTCTGGAGCAAAGAATGAGCAGACTACAAGAGATGGGAAGTCCCTAGGTCCCCAAATGGCAACCCAAGATGAAAATCAGAAGGCAGAGTATAGCATGCTCTGAGCTGCACTGCTCTGTGTATGGGTAAATGCAGCCGTGAAGAACAAACAGAATGCACACTTTGTAATTTGACCCTTGGAGATTTAGAATGGATCCTTGGGTGCTCTATCCCCCATGGTACCCCAAACATTCAGACCTTGTGTAATGAGTTAGCATGGAAACTGTCCTTTGAAGGACCAATCAGTTAAGAGCAGAAACAAACCCAGAGCTCTTTGCATTTATCTGATTTCTGCACAAATGCAGAATTGGACATTGAAAGTGGATGTGTGCCCGCTGGGAGAACCCAGCCATTGTGTCCTGGCATAGAAACGTCTCCTCTGAAATTAGGATAGTGTGTAAACTCATCCCCTAAGAGCTTTGTAGATCTCTTGCATTTGTTTCTCAGGCCTGTTTGAATTTGTTCTTTTAAAGAGGCTTCTTAGGGAAAATACCTGGCACCAATGGAATGAAAGGGGATATCACTCACTTCTTCCTTTAAAAAGGGAGAGTGCCCCTGGGAACACAGTGTCTTCATGTATATGAGGTCAGACGCACTGGCCTGATGTCTGGGTAAGCTGGCTGATCTAACTGCTTGCTGTGATTTCAAATGGGGATGGACTCAGTGGGGCCTCTCAATACACCCTGTGCCATTTAGGTGAATTAATACAACCCAATTCCTTCCCTTACACAAATTAGTCCCACTCTTAAGTGTAGAAAAGGTTCAAGGTGATAAACTTGTGACACCTTTGGTGGCATCGAGGCAAAAATCAAATGTAAAGAAATCCTGGCACATGCCAGAACACGTGACAATTTGAATGGAATGAAGAAAGGGCTGCTAATTCAGAAAGAAGCTACTCTCAAAAGTGATTCTTGCTAGGTATGATGGTGCATGCCTGTAATCCCAGTGGCTCAGGAGTTTGAGGCAGGAGGATCACAAGGTCAAATCCAGCCTTAGCAACTCAGGGAGATTCTAAGCAACTCAGTGAGACCCTGCCTCTTAATAAAACGTATTTTTTCAAAAAGTGTTGGGATATGGCTTGTGGTTCAGCACCCCTGGGTTCAATCCCTGGTACCAAAAACAAAAACAAAAACAAAAACATTGTGATTCTCATTGTAGGAGTGGGAAATAGCATAAGCAACAGCAGGACATTAATGGATGCTCGCTGTGGACCAGGTTCTATTTAACCTGCAGCGAGTCCTTATCTGGAGTCTTATTTTTGAAGGACAGTCCCAACCCAGAGTCCTCTTGGAGCTGCTGCAATATCACACATGCACATAAACACATGTCCTCTCTCTTTGGGAACCTAGGACCCCAGATCATGAAACAGAGAATTTTACTGTAATACACAGGGGAATCGAGGGGTGGAAGGCAGTGGTGAGAAAGGCACAAGCCATGTTTGATCTGAGACTGAGTGTGTGACATCAAGTGGAATGTCAGGAAGTCAGTGTGGATTTTTTGTTTGTTTGGTTGTCCTGGGGATTGAACCCAGAGCTTTGCACTTGCTAGTCAAGCACCCTACCACTGAGCTATATCCCTAACCTGTGAATGGCTCTTGGTTGGGAGAAAAATTATAGGCTCATTTAGTATCCATTGCTCACACTGAATTTCTCCCTCCTGTCTTTACTCCAATAATATTCACAGAAATGTATGGTTTTTAAAAATCACAATTAATGTTACTCTAAATCTAACCACCATTCCAACTAAACATCATGCCTATACCTAAAGCCAATAATCTGTCCCACCCCCAATGGCTTTATGTCCCTTAATTTGTTCTCTCACCTTTGAGCCTTATTAGGATAGAGCACTTGAAATCCTGTGACCAATGAAGAAGCAATCAAATAATTTGGATGTAAATGTAACAGACTTCACAGTCTCCAGATAAACATAGAGCTAACAGGTCAACCCTTGAGGCTTTCATTCTCCCAGTTCCTTTAGAGAACAAAGAGGAAAATACATTTAAGCAGCTAAGATGACCTTTCAAAAGACCCACAAGAATAGTCTGGGCCAGAAACCTGGTCCAGAGGCATCACTTCCTCTGTGTCTCCGGAGAACCCAGGTCTGGGTTCAGTTTAAGAGTAGCTAGGATGGAGTTTTCTCATTTGCAAAACGAGTTGAACAAAAGGATCTCAAAGTCTTCTATAATCTAAAATCTGGAAGGTCAGGCCATATGTACTTGGTAGATAACTTACTCAAAGAACAACAGAATATTCCCATGAGTAACAAGCATAAGCCTACATTCACCAAACTTTTGTCAAATGCTTACTATAAACAAAGTACTGTGGTAAGCACTTTCTATGCACAGCCTATAATGGAGGTGGATTGATCATTCCTATTTCAGAAATTAAGAAAGAGAGGCATAGGGAAGTTACGTGGCTTACCCAAAGTCACAGAGTGGCATGACTGGGACATAAATTAAGCTTGACTCCAAAGACTGCTATGCCATACTGCCAAGGGTATTGAGCCATTTTTTTTTTCCTTTTAGAGCTCCAGCTGCCCATCAACAGAAGGGAACAACCCCAATGCCCATCAAGAGAAGGATGGATTTGTGAAGGGTGGTCTATTTCTAGAATGGGATATTATACAGCAGTGGAAAATCTTAAAAATATAATGTTAATGCGGGGAGAAAAACAGAAGAAGCAGCTACACACCAAAGAGATGTGTCGTTTGGTTCCATCTGCACAAAGTTTACAAACAGGCAAAATTAAATTATGCTATTTAGGGTTGCATGTCTCAGTGGCTACCAAAGGAAGAAGAACGAGAGCCACAATCCTAAAGGGGCACATGAGGCTCTTGCTGTGGGTGAGTTCTGTTTGGCCATCTTGGTTGTGCTTGCCTGGGAACTTATATTACAATAATTCATTAAGCTGTCCATCTCTATTTAAACATTTTTTTCTGTAGGCATGTTACATTTCAAAGATTTTTTCAGAGTCAGAAACAACCTTTATCTTATATCTCTCCCATGTGAGCTTTTCCCAGTATGGAAAGGCAACAGGCAGAGGCCTAGAAACATCTTTCTTTACTCTTTACCTGGTCATCAATTCCTGAACAATTCCTGATCCATCTCTTGCAGGTCTTAGCTCTGGAATAAGCTTGTGTGACTCTTCTCTTCTCCCTGGAGAACCAAATATCTCTCTGCTGCATTTCCTAGAGCTCTTGAATGCCCTGGCCAAAAAGATTTGATTTCAGACTTATTTGTCCATCTCTGCCTTGAAATAGAAACTTCACAAGAGCAAGCCCAGATCTGTTTCCTGTATATTGCCAGCAACAAACACAGTGCCTGTCATGCAGTAGGTGCTCAATAAACACCTGTGGAATGGATACTTGAGTGTGAGTAATTAAATATTGCCAATTCTCCTTAAATTTAAACCAATAATTTCTCTCTTGCTAAATCTTATTTTTAGTGGAAGTAAACAACCCCAGAGATTTCCAGTCATTCTAGGAATTCTAGTTACTTAAGGAGTATAAATGGAGAGGAAATCAGAGGATTGAAAAAAAAAAATTGAGAGAAAAATCTTTCCAAGGTTCTATGCATAGTTCTTTAAAAAAATTTCTTTTTTACCTTATTTAATTTGGGGGTCACCTCTACCTTGCTCTCTCTATAGCAGTTATAAGTGCTTACATTCGATTAAGAAATCATGTTTATGTGTTGCTTCTCATGTATCAACTACCAGGCAGCCAACTACCTACCTGGATCTCCTCAGGCTGTTCGTATTTTCTTGGGTAAGGTAGTGGGTGCCAAGCCAAAGTAGGAATCTGGTTTATTTTAAAACATTTTTCTCCCTGATTATATTCATGAAAAAATCATTATTACTCTGCAAAAGACACTGTTCAGAGAAAGAAAAGTCAGAGACTGGAAGAAAACGTATGCAAAACACATATCTAACATAGGATTTGTATCCAAAATACACTAAGAACCCTTAAAATTCAAGAATAAGAAAATAGCCCAATTTTGAAAATTGTCAGCTCTGAACAGACACCTCACCAAAGGTGATTTATTGATGGTAAATAAGTAAATGAAAAGATCTCCAACATCATTTGTCATCAGGGAACTGCAATAATGAGATGCTACTATGCACCTGTTAAAATGACAAAAAATCCAAAACACTGACAAACATCAAACACGGGCCAGAATGAGGAGCAACAGGAACTCTCGTTCATTGCTGAGAGATGTCACAGTCTCTTTGAAAGACAGTTTGGCAGATTCTTACAAAGCCAAACAGGCTCTTCCCACAAAATCAAGCATATTAACCCAAATGAGCTGAAAACTTACATCCACACCAAAACCTGCACACAAACATTTATGACAGCTTTGTTCATAACTGCCCAAACCTGGAAACATCCAAGATGTCTTTCAATAGGTGAATGCATAAACAAACTATGATCCATCTATGCAATGTAATATTATTCAACTATGAAAGGAAATGAGCTATTAAGCCATGAAAAGACACAGAGGCATCTTAAATAATATTATTAAGTGAAATTAGCCAATTTGAAAGGCTATTTCCTGTGTGATGACAACTATATGACATCTGGAAAAGGCAGAAAAAATTACAGAGTTAAAAAAAAAAAAGGAAAAATTGGTGGTTTCTAGAAGCTTAGGGGAAAGGGAGGAATGAATTGGTGGAGATAGAACAGATGGAGTTTTTAGGACCAGTTAAACTGTTCTGTTTCATGCTATATGGGAGGATGCATGTTATTAGGTATTTGTCAAAACTTATAGAATGTACAACACCAAGAGTGAATCCTAAAGTCAAATAGGGGCTTTGGTTAATAATAATGGATCCATATTGGCTTATCAGTTCTAACAAAGAAGCCACAGGAATGCAAGACTTTTTATTATTATTATTATTATTATTATTATTATTATTATTATCTGGGGTTTTTTGTTTGTTTGTTTGTTTGTTTGTTTTGGTGCAGGGGATTGAACACCGTGCCTCCGCGTGCGGAGCCCACAGTCTTCCCCGGAGCTGCGCACCCCACCCCCGGCATGATATTAATGAGAACTCTATACTTTCTGCTCGGTATTTCTGGAAACCAAAAACTACTCAAATGAAGTCTAATGAAAAGAAAAACTTAAAATAAATTTTAATATGTTCAATCTTGGGAAACAAAAGTAAAAAGAAGAAAAAAAGCACTCCACTCTTCCCATGAAATAAGAGTATGTTTAATTTTAAAGTTGAAAGAATGCTTTAAAATGAAGTCAACTGGGCCACTAAGGTTAACGGGGCAGTCTATAGAGCATGTACTGTTTCAATTACTTCAAATAAGAAAAGAATTTAAAAATAAAATTTCCCTAGGCACATTTTACAGTCATGCCATTGACATCCCATTCTGGAAGCCAAATACACGGCTTGGCTCGCACAGCCCCGCCCAGCGTTGTCTGGCAGCTGTGCTCCTGATGTCCTGGGTCCACGCCAGAACCGAACTTGGCGGCAGCAAAAAGTGCATCCCAACCTCGTGTACGCAGGAAAGTCCCGGAAAAGTTCAGCAGGAACTTCTCTCTGACATGTTTGCGGGAACAGAGATGATGTCACAAAAGCCAAGTCTGTAATGTGCTTTAATGAGTAGCAGGAATGAGAACAGGCTGTGAACGGCTTTTCCCAGGATACGTGGCCTCAGGAGTGGTAGCCTGGCATAGGACTTTCCACTGTGCCTTCGAACTGCCACAGCTGTGGCCATTTCTCCCTCCAGCCTCCATTCCTTCACCAAAGTTAGCTTCTCACTATCAGCTCAGCAGACTGAGGAGCCAGTGGGTGCATCCCCAACATTCATGGACTATGCCCCTCAAATTTCAAAGAATATAGAGACCCACAATAAATCTTTTCCTCTGGGTGGGCATCTAAAGAACCCCAATCTTGGACAGAGCCCTAGGATGGAACAAACTACCAGGATGACAACTGAAATCCCAAGCACTCTGCCAGTGTTCTTCACTATTACAAAATAAAGCAAAACAAAAATCAAACTAAAACCCCAGATCTAGTAAAAATGAGAAAACTCTCAAGCAAAATAGGAAAGGTGCATGAATTTTTTTTTATTTATTTTTATTTTTTGGTTGTCCTGGGGATTGAATCCAGGGCCTCTGGGCAAGCACTCTATCAACTGAGCTAGGTCCCCATCCCGAAAGGTGCATGATTAATAGAAATAGGGCTAAATTGAATTTGGGACTCAGAGAACTCCCCTCTCTTCCTTCTCCTTCCATCCCTTTCCCTCATGTCCAGGAGCTTTGAAGTAAGCACTTCCTTATGCTGACATTGCTACGTTCTTTTGCAAAATATCAAGGGCACAAGCAGTATGGCAAGGATGCCTCTGCTAGAGGTATGTGGCACTCTTTAGACTGGTGAGATTTAGAGTAATTTTGCCATGCAGGAGAAGATAAAGTGGTCAGGTTAGCATTGATGCTATAGTTTATAAACTAGAAATAACCTTTAAAGGTGATAATTCCTAATAGGTTTGGGAATCAAATAGCAACTCTTTAGAAGAGAGTGAAGAATACTCCCTTCTTCCTCTGGGATGCAAAGTTACAAGTAAATGTAACTTTGCTCTTGATAACTTCCTAAGAATTTAATGTGACCACTTGAAATAAGTGAAGATTCTCTGGGAGTCTTCAAACCTGCTCTAGAAAATGTCAGTGGCAAAGACCAATATATTTGAATAGGATTTGTCTCTTAAGTGTCTTCTTTTACTTCCTGGCTCTGTAGTTGGCATATAGTAGGTGCTCAATAAATGCTTGTTGAATGACTGAGTAGGAAACCACATATGTAATGCCTACTTTGAGTCAATGTAGTATGGTAGAGTTGGGAATACCCAGAGCAGGAGTTCTCAAAGGAAGCCCCTGTGGTATTTTATCACCTGGGAACTTGACAAAAAATGCAGATCCTTCTCCAGCCCCACAGGTCAGAAACCATGGACTGAATTCAGCAATCAGAGTTCTAACACGTCCTCTGGGTGATTATGATTTCTGCTGATGGTTGAGAACCACTGGTCTTTAAAGATCCTTCTAGAAGGGACATTCTTCCCACTGTGCATGCTAAAGGTTAGAATCCTATTCTTGTACTTCCTTTGCCATCTCACTGAAAAAACTGACACTGAGACTATCAAATTTGGTTTATTTATTTGTTTGTTTCTTTATCTATTTATTTATTTAGTGTGCATGTTTTCCTATGGTGCTGGGCAGGGGGGAACCCAGGGCCTTATGCATTCAAACACACACTCTACCACTGAGCCTCACCCTAATCTTACCAAGTCCTACTGACAAGGGTTTAAGATGAAATCAATGTTGTTCTGGTAAAAAGAAAAGATGTTCTCAGTTCAACAATGCCAGAGAGAATAGGGATTCAGAACCCCAGAGACTACCAGTGAAGACACAGTGGCCTTCTGACTTGTGTGTAGCATTCAGGAACAGAAGTGGGTATGGGTCAGAGAGATCCAGAAGCCTTCCCTCCGCTCGGGGTCTGGTTTCACTGTGCCTTCCTGAGAGAAAGATTATGTGACCTTTGAGACGCAGTTGTCAGAACACACTCTTCTTGTCAAACAGACATCTGAGCCCTTGATGATCAGTGTTGCTGTCTAGCAAGTCTTTGGCAACCCCTTCCCAGCACAGGCGTCCGGTGCGGGCAACTCTGTAGAATGAATCTAAGGCAGAATCTTGCCTGATAAGAGGATCTAATTTTAGCAAAACATTCCTGCCCAAATCAAGCTAATCTCTAGTATCATCACAGAGTGAACGATTTGTCCCAATTTGCCTGGCACTGTCCCACACCTGGGACTCCCATATCTTAGAATCCTTCAGTCCTAGGAAAATTGAGATGTTTGGTTACCCTAAGGATTTAGAGTTTCAGGGATAAACTGCAGCTCAAGTTTGCCTTCTGATGGCTGAACTGCTGCCAAGAGCGAGAAATATTTAGTGATAAGCAACTAGAAAGTAAAGAAAAATAACAAAGTAGCTGGCGCTAAGAAAGAAGCTAGGGAAAGAACGTGATGATTTCCTTGGCAGCTGTTGTGTGGACAGGCCAGAGAATCTCCAAAATCAGATCACCATAGCCTGGGGCCAGGCACCAGATGCTCTCTGGTGGCTCTGCTAGACGCCAAGGCTGCACACTGCCACCCACAACCCCAGAGGCTGGCACAGTGCCATGTGTTCCTTAGTGCCCTTAAAAATTGAAGATGTGAGCCGGGCGCGGTGGCGCACGCCTGTAGTAATCCCAGCACTTGGGAGGCTGAGGCAGGAGGATCGTGAGTTCAAAGCCAGCCTCAGCAACTTAGCGAGGCCCTAAGCAACTCAGTGAGACCGTGTCTCTAAATAAAATACAAAATAGGCCTGGGGATGTGGCTCAGGGGTGGAGTGCCCCTGGGTTTAATCCCCCAGTCCAAAAAAAAAAAAAAAATTGAAGGTGTGATGTCATTACAGTTACTCCTAACAGGTACAGTGATCTCGTGACCTTCAGAAAGAACTACAATTAATCCCTGTAGATGAGAAGATAGCCAAGGACAGAACACCTCCCTCAGGTGAGGTACACAGGAAGCCTGGGCAGGCAGAGGCCCCACCTCTGCCTTTAGTTAAACTAAAGCCTCTGCGCTCTTCACTAAGAAAGTGGAGCGAAGCCCCTGGTGCCCTCTTATAGCCAGTCCCTCCTGCATGAGGGGTCCTACTCCTGGATTTCCTTCGATCCTCCACTCAGACCCATTAATGTTACTGCAGAAGAAAAAACATGGGTAAACCCTATTTTTTAGACCACAGCAAAGAAGGGCAAGGAAGAAAGAAGGGAATAAAAACACATTAACAATGGCAAGGAACATCAGCTTCGTGTTGAGAGAGAAGAATGAAAGGATGGAATCAGCACATTAACTGAAATTCATAAGGACAGAGGGTCATTTAATTCAGGGGCAGGTGGCCCCATTTCACAGTGGTCTTTGGCCATCTCTCGTCATGGCCTGAGACACCGAGAATGGTGTTTGGTCCATTCAGTGTGAAAGGTAGTTACAGGTTTTAGAAAGTTTCTTTTCTGGAAAATGTTCTCATACAGACCATCTCATTTCTTGATGATGCCTACAGTCGATCCTTAAGCCCAAAGCTGGAGGGCTTGCTTAAAAAGCAAAACCAAACAACAACAACAAAAACAGAAAGAAAGGACAAAAAAGAGAGGGAATTTCATTGAAGTAGAGGGAAGATCAGAATAGTAGATGAAGGGGTTTGAGAGGGAGAAAGAAGGAACAGGAAAGGGGAAAACCGTGGAATGAATCTGACTCGGCTTTCGAATGAGCATGCGTGGACGTGGCGTGGTGGGTCCTGGCATGGGGTGCACACACAACACACTAAATAATAATAATTTAAAAAGTAAACCGTAAATGGATTGAGGAGGGATCCGTGAAGTGGCAGGAAGCTGGTGGGGACAGAACTGGAGCAGGTCGTGTTCCCTGCTTTTGTGATCCTGGTGTACATAACTAAGAATAAATTTAAAAAAAAAAATTAAAAAAAAAAAAAAAACAAACATAACTGAGATGATGCTCCTCCTGTGCTGGAAATACTGGCTGGCCCCTTCCCTGAGATGACACTCTTTCCACTCAAAATGTGGACCTTGGACCAAACAACGTCAGTCCCTGCCCCCACCGCCCTGCCGCCCCTGGAAGCTCCTTGGAGTTACAGAGAGTCAGAGGCCCTGCAGACCTGCAGACTCAGAGTCTTCATTCTACTCAGATCCCCAGGGTGTGGCCAGGACTCAGAAGAGCTGCCCTGCACTCTCTGGCTGGCTCATTTCCTAGGACTCTTCTCTCCTCTCTCTGCTCCAGTCATTCAGGCTCTTTTCTGCTCCTCATGCCTGCTCTCTCCTCAGGGCTTTGCCCTGCCTTGTCCCCTGCCTGGAAGGCTCTTATAGAAGGTCACTGGCTTGCCATCTCCAAGCCTTTACTTGAACCTGGAATCCCCAGTGAAGCCACCCGGACTGTCTGTTTAAGGTACCCCCAGCCCCACCCTGTGCACTTGGGCTTCTCACCACCCTTGCTGTGCTTCCCCCAACACTCCACTGACTTCGTTATTTTCTTTTCTTTTAAAATCATGTGTGCCATTTCCTGTCTCCCTCTGCTAGCCTATGGCATCTTGTGAACAGGAATGCGCCTGCGTTGCTCACTGACGTGAGCCCAGCAAGCTGGCCCCTGTTACCAATCCCCCATAAGATTAGTACAGAGTGATTTGATGTAGAGTAAGAGATTTAGAGAAATTGAGACCAGTTTGCTATTGGCACAATATCCCAGTGCATGATTGTTTTTCTGGTGATATGTTTTTGTTGTGTTTCATGAAAAGTATCAGATTGTGCAAATTGGAAAACAATCAGTTGGGAAAAATGGTCTTTCAAAACAAATTGAGAAGTACTGGCTGAGGACAGTTTCTGGCACTTAGTAAGTGTTGATAATTATTTTTGAATAAATAAAGAGAAGAACATTTATTCCTAAGGAATATTTAATAGATGTTTATATAGTAAAATCAGATCAAGTCAGTATACATATCTGTTGGTCCCATTGAGTAATTTAACTGTTTGGATTAGTGGCAAAGTGATTTGTGTTATGTGCTTCCTGGGCGTGCTGATTTTCTGTCCATGTGAGCAGTCAGTTAGCACATGGGCCAGCTGCAGACATTTCTTAGACTCTCTCATAAGGGACAGCCTTGGCCCAGACCCACTTTTACAGATGTCTCTGTGTGGCTGCTTGAGAGGCAGAGCTTGAGATGGGGAGCTTTAGAGGGACCCCCGCCCATGAGAGCAATGAAATCACCCTTGCTGCAAGGTAGAAAGCAAACCTGTTGGATGCTACTGTTCTCTTTTAAACTGAAAAGGTCACAATATTCTCATTCAGTCTTCCACAAAAACACAGGTTGAAAGAGTGGGCCATTTAAGGCAAAGAATATAAAGGTATATTTAAATATAAACATATAATTTGTTGAAGATACACTCTCATTTCTGCAATTGGTGCTATAAACAAAACTGTACATTTTTGTTCTTCAATTCATCTTTGTTGCTTTTAAGGATAAGGGAAATTTGATTTATATATAATGCTTTTTCCTGTTTAAACTTTCTTCCTTTTTCTCCCTATTTAATATTTTAGCAGCAAAATGAAATAATTTGGATTCTTTTAACTTGTTTCATAAGTATATCTATTTGATGGTAACTGGGAGACATCAATTTTGTTCCAGAATTATTAGAAATATATTTAGAAACTTTGACTCAAGCAGAGTTTCATTTCATTCTTGCTTCCATTATATTTCATTATGGCTTCAGATGTTGGAGAATTCAGTTCAAGAACCAGAGCAGGGGTTGGGGTATAGCTCAGTGGTAGAGCAAAGGCAAACGGGAGCCGAGCTGTGGGGAGAGATTCCGTAGAGGAACAGACATGATCCCAAAGAGTTTAAATCCAGAAGCATGAAAATAAGTACAGTACAAGGCAGGATGAGATATGCACCATGTGAAAAATCAAAGAAGCAGAATGGGGAGCCTTGGACCTGCAGGATGGAGAGGAAGGGGGAAGAAACATAGAGGAGAGGAGACGGCATGACCAAAATCACAAAGGAGGGAAAGAATGCGGTGGGCATGTTCAGTTTAGATTCTGAACACAGAATGAGGGTCATCAGTGGAAATTAGAGCTTGAAAGGAAGCTTGAGACCAGAGAGCAGAGAAAGCCTTGAATGTCATGTCAAGAAGCTTCCGGTTGGCGCTGGGGTGCTGGGCAGCCACTGAAGAGTATGGAGGGAGGGAGTTCATGATGAGGGTTGTGCTTTAGAAAAGCTCCAAAGGTTTCTGTGCATAAGTGAGGATGGCGGAGGAAAAGAATGCAAGCAGGGAAACCACTTGGGGTGCTGTTTATAAGACTGCAAAGGAAGCAATAGGGATGGCAATAGACCCAATGGAAGCTTATTTAGATTAAAAGGAAGGGATAGTTGTGAAAGGAAAGAACCATTTACAGCCAAACAGATTTGTAACCCATAGCTGGATGCAGAGGTACATGTTTGTAGAGCCAGTTGCAGCAACTTAGGGAGGCTGTAGGCAACTCAGTGAGACCTTGTCTCTAATAAAATATAAAAAAGGGCTGGGGACGTGGCTCAGTGTAAGCATCCCTGGGTTTAATCCCTGGTACAAACAAAACAAAACAAAACAACAACAACAACAACAATAACAACAAAACAGATTTGTAACTCATACTAAATTTGACCTGCAGTATATTTTTCTAAAGACTGAAAAAAATGATTGCAATCCACAAGTCTCTTTTTTCTTTAATAGCTATTCATTTAAAACACAGAATATGTTGACTACCCTGGACTATTCCACCACAACGCAGTGACTTACAACAAATAAGGACAGTATTTCTTGACCTGTGACTCATACTCATAGATTAACTTTGTGTTTAAATGCATTCATAGTAACCACCGCAGCAGTGGCAGATGTTTAGTAAGCCTTTTCTATGAAGCACGCACCAGTCTGTGTCCTTCACCTGCACTAGTTTGCTTGATCCTGATACAATGCTCTCAGAGATGAACTACTGTGTCCTGCAGTTTATAAACATTGGTACTCAGGCAGGAAGAAGTTAGGTAACTCAATTGAGGCTACAGGGGAGAGCACCAGATTTGAGTCCAGGGAGGTCTGACTGCAGAACCTGTGCTTTA
>JAJEJO010052702.1:23272-51605 GCA_020662805.1 Glaucomys volans
GCCCACCCGAGATTGTCAATTTGGATAGAGAAAAATATCAACCAAATTCTTACATAAGGAATTCTGCTCTACCACACTGTCTTTCCTCTAAAACCTCTCCTTTGTGCTACTCTACTCCTACCTCACTGTAGCCTTATTCCTGAACACCATCTGATTATTAGGGTAATGGTGACTTTGACCGGTTTATCACTTACTGCATATCCATGTAAAATGTTCTTCTATAATGAACTTATCCTTTCTTATCTCTCACAAGTCTAAATTCCATTTGGACTGAAGGTCGTTGCGCATTTATTATGCATTTCCTACTTCACATTGACTGCTCTGTCCCTGAAAAACAGGCTAAGACATTTGGAGGGCCCTGAGAAATTACTGGCTCTTTCCAAAACATAGATGAGGTTGACATTAAGTAACATCAATACCTTAAGTTGAAAAGCTTTTTTTCTTTGGATTGACTCACATTATCCTGAGTATTTTCTGTTTCAGAAATTTTTTTATAATTGGTTTCTCAATTTTATCTTCCAGAACTACTGATTATAGCCACCCACAAGCCTGAAACTGACTTCTACCATATTTGGTAGCAAGGAAGTTAGAAAAGGGATCAGATACATCATTTCCCAAAGGCGTGACAAGATGTCTGTCTTTTTACTGAAAGAATGGCTGTGTCGCCCAAAGCACAGAAGTGCTCTCTCAATCCATATCCTTTCCCAAGCCCCAGATTGTGGCCCTGAAGGACCTACCCCACCAAAAGCTATTGATTTTGTTATCTTTCCTTGAACAAGGTGAAGTTGAGGAGGTTTCCTAATTTGAGATTCTTGCAAGTAAAGAGAAAAGTATGGCCTTCAATATTCATTATCTTCCCTCAGATATGTAAATGTAGGTGGCAGGAGGAGGCACTAAATTGCCACCTTTAAAAAGAGTTTGGTCTGGCTCTACAGCTCCCCAAACCTGACCTTTCTAATGTTAAGTCATTGTATTATCTAATTGAGTCCTGCCTTATAGAAAATCCTGCACAAACAACTCACTAAGGTGTAGACAGACATGCAAATGATAGCAGAAGCATGCAGTTGAAATGTCCTTCTTACCAGGTTTCCGAGGGGCTTCATAGGGACTCAGTCCTTGGTGATCTGGGACAGCATGATGTGTCGGAGAAGTCAGTGAATTAGTCTCAGCCATTGAGTGCTTTAGAAAGACCCAGTAAGAGAAAGATTATTTTTTATCTTCTGATGAAGCAGCCTTAAGGAACATGGCTTCCATTAAACTAAGGGACCCTTAACCCTGACCATCAAGGGAAGAAGCTCAGTATATTGGTGCTATTTGTGAGCTGCCCCTGTCTTGCATAGAATTGAGTGAAGGTCCCCTCCTAGGGGCAATTAGAAGCAAAGTCTCAATGCTTTTTGCTTCATTCATTTAGTTCTTCCCCCGCAAAAGTCAACCTAGCCCCCTTCTTAAATTAATTATAGTCCAGAACAGAAAAACAGCTCTGTGCTGATTTTCACCTTTACTTAATTTTTATTCTTAAGAAAGAAACAAGAAAACCTATAGGAAGGTATTAATCTACTTAACATTTCTAAGTACATCATCCAAAGGATTTTGTTTTTTTAATCTTACATATGCTCAGCAGAGTTACTGGCAAAAACTGTACATTTTCTTCATTTCATCCTTTCAACATCAAATAGTAGGCAGCAAAAATTGGATCAGACTTCAAAGCCTGCTGTGGGCTCCAAGTCACAGAGAGACGCCTCCATTTCACATATTGAATTCGAGCAGGATATCAAAGTGCTACCAAAGAACCTCGGGTCCTTACTCAGAAAGAGGCTCCACCATCTGTAGAGAGTGGAGTGCTCAGACAAATCACCTCGGGGAGCAGTGAGCATTTATTCTCAGCAGTGAATTTCCAGGCTTTTGATTCTCTCTTCCCTGTACCTCCCTGTCTCTCTACTGAACCAAAGTTCTTAGCAGGCTGGGCTTTTGTCTCAGAGACTTCAAAATATCATTAAGAGTTTCATGTTTGGATGGCCCAGCCAAGCAGCCATGGACAGGTTTCATGCCCATGGAGTTGGTCGAGTCTGAAGGAAGGACAGCAGTTACTTCAGAATCAAGATGTCCACCTACCTTATTCGCAGGTCTTGCGAAGACATCACACTCTGTTGGAGAACTCTGGGCCTGTGAATGCCTAAAGAAATAATAACAACAATAATTTTTAGAAGGCTTGAAAATGATAATAATAATAATAATAAAACAACGAGGATTGTTATCCTCCAAAGAGGTATTGAAACATATTCTTTAAGCTTCCATTGTTTTCATGCTGGTCCCTGGTTAAAAGGACGTGGTCAGCTTAAGGAAACACATCCCACCAGCTGTTGCCCCTACACAGCACAACACATCCATGGTCTGCCTGAGGCCCTAGGGCCCAGGAAGCTGCTTTTTAAAAAGTTACATGATTGAATTTGGGTTAGTGAGCATTACCAGGCTTTCACAAACTTTATCAAGAAGAAAATCAAGTCAATGGTAAGGCTGCACTGTCTGCCCGGCACATCCACATTTGCTGTTTAAGATTCTGTAGTCCAGTGAGTTTGGGAAATGCCAGGTGGCACAAGTTCACGGGGTTTCCTTCCTGCAGGAATAATATTTTAACAATCACAATATACACTTATGGGTCTCTAATGTGGAGATGGAGGCTGATGTGGGGTTCCCAGAGTGATCACACCAAGAAGCTTAAAGTGAGGACTTATTGACTAAAATTTCTAGTGAAATTTTAAGTTTTCATGGAACAAAGTTTGGGAGAACCAATTGTGCTCTATCCAAACTGTGATTATAACACACGATTAAAACAGGAGCCACTCTGCTGTTCAGACAGAAGCCAGCAGAGAGGAGGGCACTGAACAGGGAAGAGCAGTCTGCTTTCTGAACCTGCCTCAATACCCTTGGTCACACACGTGCTGCACAAGTGCGCACACACACACACACACACAATATATATATATATGATTATGGTAAATTCCTTTTCCTTTACGGAAACTGACAAATTCATTTTAATGTATGAGAACTGTCTGTGGATATTACCTTTGAAATGCATCTACTTGTAGTGGATTGTAAATGATATATATTCACTTTTAAAAAATATCATATCAGTACCTGGAAGGAAGGGACTGTAATCATTGAAACACTGAACCATTTGTGTGTGTATTTATCTTATGTCTCTCACAATGAAGCATGAGCTCCGTGAATTCAGGGACTAGAGCTGCTTTATTGAATAATCTATATCAGCACCTACCCCAATGCTTGGTACGTAATAAGTGTTCAAAAAATGTTAGATGAGGTGAGTGGACCCCCAAAATAGATCAGTAAGAATTCTCTCAACATTAAAATTATATTAACTAGAACTTCATAGTTTAAAGAATGCTCTTAAGTATCTAATGACAACTTCATAACCATTTGTGCTAAACACTTTAATTGTACCAATTACATAGATGAAGAAACTGAGGTTCAGAGAGATTGAGGGATTTTCCCAGGTATCATGCAGACTACCTGAATGAAGATCTAAGACCATTGACCCATATTCTGGCTCCAGATCCTCTGCTCTCCACTTAACCAGGATGACTTCTATGTTCTCCAGTCTCTGGGCATTAGTCCAAGGGACTCACTCATGATCAACCTAGACAAGTCCCAGTGGCTATAGGACACTTATAGGACAGGAGCATTCTGAGCTGCTGTAGAAGTCCTGGTGAACTTTGGGAAAAATCTAGGGAAGACAGTTTCACTCTTGAATTACTGTCCAGTTCCCAATTTCTGCCTTTCCTGCCCCCAACAAGGAAATTCAAATCTCCTAAGAACTCCTCTAACTTGTGTGGCTTTTCAGGACCCAAAGGCCAGTACAGACACTTTCCAACACTCCACAGGGGGTTGACTCATCAGTTTGACTCTATCCTCATTTAAGCCTTTGGAAGAATCTAAGGCAGCTTGATGTCATGTTCATATGTGTTACTTGACTTTAAAAAGCAGAGCTGGGGAGAAGGAGTCCAAATAATTAGAAAACACTTGATTAAACAAAGTGAGGCAGATTTCTCTCCCAAGGAAACTTCCAGAATCGTTAGCTAGTAAATGTGTACAAATGTTTCCTAGATATCATTTTAACAGTGTACCCTTCTCCTGTGGAGCACGCTGAGGGACCATCAGTTCTTAGAACACACCTTGGGAAGTGCTGATTGAAGCATATGTGGTACCAGGCTCCAGGAAAAACCTGTGTAACAGAGTTATCCTGTGTGATAGTGCTATGACCACGGGGATTGACTCTATTTCTAGCCTCATTTTTATAGATGAGGAAAATTAGGATCAAGAAGCTAACGTCTTGCTTCATATCATAACTGGAAAGCACTGCAGCATAAGGCCTGCTGACTATGGAAAAGGAGATGCTAGAGGGAACTTACTAATTGGGGCAAGGATTATCAATTGCTGATAAAACAGATGAATTGTTGTTGGGGACCAGGGCATTCCTATGGTGCCAAAGTACCATTATACAGACTCCTTGTTTGAGGTCACAAGAGGAGCAATGTCCATGGGCAAAATCCCAAGGTCACCATTTTAATCCAGTGCTCAGACTTAATACCACTGGTGCCAGGACAACATTGTCTTGTATTGCAAGCAACACAAATGTCAATGTCACTCGCTATATGTATTTTTTCCTTTTAACTTGAATCTAATCGAGACTTCAGAGTTTGCACAAAACATAAAACACAAGATAAATAGGACCTCAAAGAAGCAAGCACATGAATATAGAAGGTGAGCTATTTTATAGGATAATTGACTAGATTTCTTAAAAAACAAGAACACTTCTATAGTAAGAGATTTAGGGACATAACAACCTGACACAATATAGCATCCTAGATTGGATCCTGGCATGGACAATGGTGCAAAGGACACTCTTAGAGAAACTGAAAAAATCTGACTGTGGATTGGTATTAGATGATATTAGGGGATCCTCCATCTTTAAAGTGTGATATAGTTTTTACAATCTGCAGGAAATCTTTTAAAAATTACATTGCCCTTGGGCTGGGGATATCGCTCAGTTGGTAGAGTGTTTGCCTCACATGCACAAGGTCCTGGGCTCAATTCCCAGCAACATACAAACACACACGTGCACACACACACACAAAATTACATTGTTGTAAGGAATCACATGCTAAATGGCAGAAGCAGTGAATCTGGTTATCAAAGGGAAGAGAAGAGGAGGTAGCCGTCCCTCTCTGTATAATTCATTGCACATTTCTAGGGCTCACGGGTGTCTCCAAAGCATAACTAAAGTCTCAAGCAGATTGCCTCCAGGGCTCAGCTGCTCCACGGCAGTCAGTTCACTGAACTGTGCCTTCTAGGGGAGCCGGAAACTCTCGGTCACTGTTGAGAACCCTTATGCTGGGCATCTGCCATGAAAAAAAGTCTGCAAGGGAGACTTGCACCTAATTCCCTCATAAACTATCATCCCCATGTGACGGGACAAGAGGCAGAGCACAGGCTGGCTCTGAGTGCTGGCCAGCACCTCCCTTCTTCCGCAGCACAGGTCCCCAGGCCAGCTGGCTCTGTCATGCCGTGCTGGCGGCCCTGGGTGAAGTCGCTGTGGTCCAGAGACTGGGCCTCAGCTTCACAGGCTCCAAAATTCAATTTGTCAGTTCACTGAGGAATGATAATTTGGGGGGGAGTTGAGTTATAGTAACCAAACTCAGAAGAGCCATGTTTGAAAACCAGAATTCTAGTGTTGGATTTTAAATGAGCAGTATGATCTGTACCATGCCTGTTCCTTCTCCAGGTGGTTGATATGCTCTGGAGATCAAATGGCGTAGTAGAATTAGAGCAGAGGAAGAGGGTGCTCTTGGAGGATGTAACTGATTCATCAAGCTTGTCTGGTAACTGGTCTTTTTCTACTTTGGGGGTAGAATCAGTAACTTTTTTCTTAGATGAGAGAGGAGACACATCACTATCCCCCAATTTGCCATTTTCTAAGCTTCATGTAAATTACCTTCTTTGTGTACTTTTTATTAATTTTGATTGTTTCCAAGATTACGTCTTATCTTTTATCAATTACAACTTAGAATGACTTCCAGACAAACCAAGAAATCCATTAATGCTTCACACTTGAAAGCATATTCTAATTTCAAAACCAGACAGGTTGTAGTGAATTCATCACGGGTTGATTTTTGTTAGTTTCCTGCTGTCTCTAAATTTGGGAGTATTTCTTGTCATAAATTTATGTCTCACTAGGTAGCCCTGGAATAAAAGCTAATCAGCATGACCAAGTAAATTTGCTTCTGATTCTTTGGTAACTTTGAGCAAATAATCTTTTGTACCTGGAGCTCTTGAAAAGAGGTCCATTTCTTGCTTCCCAAGAACTAGAATTCAAAGTGTCTTAGAGAAGATGTGCTCAGACCAGAATATTTAAACATAGTCGGGCCCCAAGAACCTTGAGGGATGCAAGTTTCAGATAAACAAACCATATGTTTCCTTATGGAAGTGATTACCATAGAGATAGAGAAGACACAAACATCTTCAGAAATAGTTTTAATACAGACAAGCTATGAAGGTAAACGAAGACATTGAGGAAACAACATCATACAAGAGGCTGCCCTCTGCTGAAGATCTTGTGCTGACTCTAGCATTGACATGCTTTCCAAGTGAACTGCTACAGGTTGAGCCCTCATTGGCAAGGCCAGCATTCCTATTGGTTCTTACATGGAATCAGAACATTTTACAGGCTGAGAGTACAAACGTGGAGAACACCAGACCTGAATCCCCCAGCACATCCCTGATTTGCATCAGCTAGGTGTTACTGCATGTTCTTCTTACTGATGTATTTATGTAAGGAGCTTTGAAGACACAGAAGTAGAAGGTATTAAAATGGTTTCAGAAGAACACAAATTATCGTGTTAAGTTCAAAGGCACCCAAAATGTATGTTAATGAATCATTTATTAGAAAACCTAGAAATCTAGCATTTCCATAATGCTTCATTTCCTATTCGCTATCACCACCACCACCACCACAAATAAACATTTGTCAAGCATCCACAGTCTCCCAGCTGCTTTTTAATGCTGTCTCCTGTCTTGTCCACCTGACCACACTGCATTCCGTTTTTTGTTTTTTGTTTTTTGTTTTTTTTTTGTGCGGTGCTGGGGATTGAACCCAAAGCTTGCAAGGCAAGCACTCTACCAACTGAGCTAGATCCCCAGCCCTACCACCCTGCATTCTTACCCACTGGCTCAGGCATCGGCCCTTCTGAAAAACCTTTCAAGCCCCAGCCTCTACATCCATCCTCCACCTCTGCCACTCCAGCTGAGTTGGAGGCCGCCTGCTTCATTCACACAAAATACTGAGCATGACCACACAGAAAATTTGATTCTGCAATGGATTCGGGTGCCACATTCTGATCAATGAAGTATCTGCACATCGCCTGCTGCAGGTGAGCTTTGTGGAACTTCAATCAAGGGGAAAAGCTCGACTCTTGAGGCATCAGAGCCCTTATTGCTATGCTCATTGGCTTTCTTTATTTTTCAGAGGATGAACATGCTCCAAATTCTCAAGTCATCTAAATATTCAGCAATTACTAATCAATGAAAATGCAATATCATTCTTTCTTTCCAAATAAGAAACTAAAATAACTGGGAACAAATTTGCCCCTTTGCACTTTTTTCCAATTAAAAATTATTTTTTATAAAGATAATATATATTCATTATACAGGTCAGGAATAATTACCACACCCAGATATAATTAGCTAGTATCTTGATGTATGCCTTTTCAGACACTTCTTCGTACACACATTTATTTTTACTTTATTTTAATTTTTTTTGTGGTGCTGGGGGTTGAACCTAGGACCTTGTACACACTAGGCAAGCATTCTACATGGCACTATAATCCCCAGTCCTTTTTTATTTTTTCTTTTGCAACACAGTCTTTTTCCATTGCTGAGATTGGCCTCAAACTTGCAATCCTCCTGCCTTAGCCTCCAGAGTCACTGGGATTAAAGGCATGTGCCACAGGGCCCAGATATAATGTACATTTAAATAATAATGACATATTTACCACTTTAACCTTCCCTTTTATGAGGATCTTTTCACATATGAATGAGTGGGCAATACATATGTATATAGGTGTATATGCATATTATCATATTTATGGCCATATAGTATTCCACTGAGTGATTATCGTGTTTTTGGTAATCACTTACTTTTGAATATTTACATTGTTTTCAGTTTTTTCACACTATAAATAAGGGATTCTTAAATATTCAGTGCACATAATTATGAATACTTATCTAGTTATTTCCATAATGTACATCATGGAGGTAAAGCTGTTGGGTTAAGAATGAGAAAAATCTTTTTCCTATTTTAAGATTTTTGAATATTTCATCAAATTCTCCTCTAAAATACACAAAAAGGAACACTCACAGCCACAAAAGTAAGAAGGGACCTATTTCCTAAAATATACACTGGGTATTATCAGTCTTTTTAATCTTTGGCCAAAAAAATATGGTATTTCACTATTTTTCTTAATTGGCGTCTCTTTTTTTTTTTCAGTTTTCATAAAGGTCTATTTCATTATTGGTTAATTGGCATCTCTTGATTTCTAAAGATGGACATTATTCCCGGGCTGTAATGTATGGTATGAAGGAAATACAAAGAACGTGGGAGAAGAGAAATCACCAAGAGTGTAAAATAAGTTCCCCATTATTGCATAAAAAGGGAAATGAGCAGGAATGGGCAACACAGCTTCAATGTTATATTTTCCTTGTTAGTTTTAGATACTTGGTAACCTTTATGACAATTTTGAATGCAGATCCCATGTCCCACCCCAATTAGTATTGTTGCTAAATGATTTGAATCTGCAAGTTATACTTAAATATGTGGATATGTGCTTCCTCTAAAACACACAATTATTTTTAAGTTTGAGAATATGGCTCAAGGTCAAATTTATCAGAAGGGCTCAAAAAGGCTGATAAATGTTTCATAAGGCCATTGCTCTAAGTTAGTACTAGATTTATGTACTTATGTTAATTTCCCAAATCCCATGGAGCCCTTTAAATTTGATCATATTTGTTTGCCTCATTGCTTTTCCCCAACTGCGAGCCCAGTCTTAATTTGCCAGATCTTGCATTTTCATTTCACTTCATTTTTCCCCCTCCCTCAGTCCTTTATTGCAGGCAGCGTCACTGTGAAGGTCTGAGGAGCAGAAGGCTTTTCTCTTTCTGCTGCGAATGCTTGCCTTATTAGAAAAAGGGACACTCGTCTAAAAGCCACTTAGGGAGCTCCCTTCAGCTCTTTGTTGGTAACCTAGCAAGCTGATAGAAAGTCTGGCCTCAGGCCCAGGATGGAATGAAAGAGGCAGCAATGACAAAGGACACCATGGTCTGGGATAAGGGATGTGGGGCCACAGCATGGCTAGCACAGCTACCACTGTAGTGGTATCTTGGCTTCGGGTGGAATTGGGTAGAGTGTCCCGGGGACAGTGGTGGAAACAGCTTGGTGCCAAGCACTGTGCTGAGGACATGGCCAGATCATCCCACTTAATCCCACTCCAGTGTGCTAGGTCCCCGAAGTGTCCCCTTTTCTTAGACCAGAAAGCAGAAGTTTGGGTTGTTTGAGTGGCCCTGGCAGGACACACCCACATACAACCCACTCTGACTGACCCTGGGCTGTGCTCTCACCTCCAGCGCCATTTGCCACAGACTCTTCCAGTTACACAATGGTATATGGGATCTTAATGAATGACACCTGGGGCAACAAACATTTCTAGAAAATTTGCAGGAGGCAGATTGAATGAAACCCCACTCTATCTAGGAGGTCCTCCTAGATCTCTGCTGACCTTTGGCTACCTGTGTCTATGCATCAGTATTAAGATATACACACTGTAACACACTCCAGGCTCTAATTTGGTCACAAGACTTCTTAAGATTCTGTATGATTATAAGAACAATGTGAGCCTGGTGCATGGTGCACACCTGGGGAGGCTGAGGCAGAATTGTGAGTTCAAAGCCAGCCTCAGCAACTTAGTGAGGCTCTAAGCAACTCAGTGAGACCCTGTCTCTAAATAAAATATAAAAAAAGGGCTGGGGATGTGGCTCAATGATAAAGTGATCCTGGGTTCAATACTCAATACCAAGAAAAAAAAAAAAAAACCCACAACAAATGTGTATGAAATGTGCAAACTAAGGTTCTCCATAGCCTTCCAGATGTCACTCATTCTTCCCACAAACAACATCAAATTTGTCTCCTCCTGTTATAGGCGGCAGGGATAGAGCAGAAAACAAGGAGACCGAGAGTCTTTTGCTGGGGAACTACCATCTAGTGGCCCACAATGATTGAAACAAATAAGTTAAAATTCAGCATATTAAACAGAGATAAGTGACAAAAAAGTTAAAGCAGAGAAAGGTGATCAAAAGTGTCCAAGGCAGGATCGAAAATGTTTTAGGTTAAGTGGCTATAGAAAGTGACATCTGAGAAAAGACCTTAATAAGTAAATAGAAATTGCTGTTTTTGAATGTGTTTTCAAGAGTTCCTAAAGGTCAAAACGTGCTGTCACTGCATGTAGAGGTCAGAGGAGCACTGTAAACACTGTAAAGTGCTTAAACATGCTATAAACATACATTTATGTTATGGTTAGTTCCAAAGAACTTGAGCTAGAGTTGTCAGATGAAACACAGGATGCTCAGTAAAATTTGAATTTCAGATAAACGACAAATAATTCTTCAGTACAAGAATTTTTAGCTGGGTGCTGTGGTACAAGCCTGTAATTCCAGTGGCTCTGGAGGCCGAGGCAGGAGGATCATGAGTTCAAAGCCAACCTCAACAACTTAGCGAGGCCCTAAGAAACCTAGCAAGACCTCGTCTCTAAATAAAATATTAAAAAGGGCTGGGGATGTGGCTCCATGCTTAAGTGCCTCTGGATTCAATCCCTGGTACCAAAAAATAAAAAAAGAATTTTCAAATATTTCACAGGACATACTTACACGAAAAATCACATATACTTTATGTTGTTCACATAAAGTTCAAATCTAAGTGGGTATCCTGCCTTTTTACTTGCCAAATAAGATAACTCTAACTTGGGCAAATCAGTATTTCCACTTCTTCATCAACAAAACATAAATAAAAACTCTTATCTGAGCTAGGAGAAAATGATTACATTTGTTCTTTTAGGCAGAACAAAATTAAAAAAAAATAGGATTCTAAAAGGATTAAATCAAGAGATCTATATGGGTCAGAAGTTAGAAATAAAACACAAACTTAACAAAGTGTTGGACTTATTAAGATTTTGCACTTCCAAAAAGACAAATTCCTGAACATGGAAACTTGAAGAAGACAATGAGGAGGTACCCAAGTGTCTTCCTTTCTCTAATCTTTGTTTTTTCTTTGGTTGGGCTTTTTCTTTTATTGAGCCAGGATCTCTCTACATTGCCCAGGCTGGCTTCAAACTCCTGGGCTCAAGTGATCCCCTTGCTACTCAGGTTCCTGACTAGCTGGGACCACAGGCTCACACCACTGTGCCCAGCCAGGGAGGGCTCTTAAGGTAACACTTGTGGGTCAAGCCACTTTTGAGTTACAGCTTTAATACTCTAAAGACTGAATCAGACCATGGCTTAGACTTGTGAAGATAAGGAGGCTTCAGAGAACATTCAGTGTTTCCTTGTCTTGCTGTAACTGGAGAAACTGAGACCCAGATGGGTGATGTGACTTGTCTGAGTGAGTCAGAGAAAGATGAATCTAACATCCAATTTCCTTGGGTAATGTTCTTTTTAAAACCACCCCCAAAAGAGAACACTGAACCCAGTTTCCCTCCTTTAATTCTGCAAGCAGTGCTCAGTTTGGGAAAAGGAAAGTGAAGAGATGCTAAAATGAGGTGTGTCATGTGTGTGGCCTTCAATGATGGGAGCACATAGAGCTGAGGGTGATGTTTTAGCAGAATTTTTAAACATGAAAAGCCTAAACAAAGTTGTGTGCAATGGCTGGTGGCTAGTCAGCAATGTCCCAGCAGGCAAACTTGAGGACAGTCACCAAGTAGGGCAAAGATGATGTGGATAGACACTCAGGCCTGGATGGAAAGGGATCAGGAATCTAAAGAGAAAGTGGCTGCTGGACTGTCCTGTGCCAAGAGCAGCAAGTGGAACTGGCTTGATTTTTTGTTGTAAGTTTTACTTTGATTTAATTCATATTGACAGATAAGATACAAGAAGAGTCTAAGGAATCCAGTATATTCTTTAGCAGATTCCCTAACTCTTAACATTTCACATATTTCCTTTGTCCTCTCTCTCGCTCTCTAGGTACTGACCCACATACACGTCCATGCACACAAACGCATACATTTTTTTCTGGACCATTTAGAGTTATTGCAAACCTAATATACCTTTATCCCTAAGTGCTTCAGGATCTGTTTCTTAAACAGAAGGGTGTTTTCATCCATGACCAGAGTACAATGGTTAAAATCAAGGACTCAATGGTATTAATGTAAATATTATCCAATCTACAGATTGTATCTGATTTTGCCTAATGTTTCAATGACACCTTCTGTAGCAGAAGAACCCCTGGATCACACATTGTATTTAGTTGTCGTTGCGGTCATGTTCCACGGTCCTCCTCTGCATTTCATTTTAAAACCTACTGGCCAGTCATTTTGCAAAAGACCCCTCCTTTTGGGTTTGTCTGCTGTCTCCTCAGGATTAATTTCAGGATATGCACACTTGGCAGGAAATGCACAGAAGTGAGGTTGCCTTCTTCCCAGTGCATCACCTCAGGAGGCATGAGCTGTCTGCTCAGTTACTGGTGATGCTGATGGCCACTCCTTGGTCAAGGTGATTCTGCCAAGGTTCCTCCATGCTCTCCCTAATTAATGTTTACTATGGGTGTTTACTCTGAGACTGTGAAAATAACTTCTTAGCCAGGTGTGATGGTGCACGCCTGTAATCCCAGTGGCATGAGAGGATCATAGGTTCAAAGCCAGCCTCAGCAACTTAGTGAGGTGCTAAGCAACTGAGACCCTGTCTCTAAATTAAATACAAAAAAGGACTGGGAATGTGGTTCAGTGGTTGAGTGCCCCTAAATTCAATCCCTGGTACAAAAAAACGAAACAAAACAGAAAATAACTTCTTTTTTTTTTTTTTTGGAGGGGGGGATCCAGGGATTGAACTCAGGGACACTCGGCCACTGAGCCACATCCCCAGCCCTATTTTGTATTTTATTTAGAGACAGGGTCTCACTGAGTTGCTTAGTGCCTCGCTAAGTTGCTGAGGCTGGCTTTGAACTCGCGATCCTCCTGCCTCAGTCTCCCAAGTCGCTTGGATTACAGGCGTACGCCACCACACCCGGCTAGAAAATAACTTCTTATCCCCTGAATTTTTTACTACTATTCTTGCCTGAAACAATTACTAGTTTGGTGGTTGCCAAACGGCAATTTTCTGTTTCCATCATTTCTTCTACATTTATTATTTCACATTTAATTGCAAGAAAGTTCTTTCTTCCTTCCTTCTTCCTCCCTCCCTTGTTTCCTAACATTAAGGTGAATTCATGAATTCTTAGGATAGTCAATAAATTGTATTTTTGCCATCATTATTTACTTTGATACTCAAATTGTTCTCAATTTGGCATTGACTTATTTTAAAAGACTGGAAGTAACGTATTCTAAAGCACTTTAGAAAAAGACACAATACTAAGGATTACATAAAGAAAAGTAAATGGCTTTGAGATAACAATAACCACTCTTATTCGTGGGTGCTTTTAATGTGTCAGATTCAATGCTATGTACTCTGTATCTACTATCTCATTTAACCCTCAGGACTTGGTGAGGAAGCTATTATGCTATTTGATCTTCCATTTAAACATGAGGAACTGAGGCGCTGAGAAAAAGAGTGGGTTCAGGAAATTCTTACCCTTAGTAATAGCTAGTCTAGTGGCTCCAGGACCCCTGCTCTCAACCACAAGACAACGCTATGAACATGTGTGGAAAAGAACAGGAAAAAACAAAGCTTGCTGAGTTGGTGGCATACTCCTGTCATCCCAGCTACTCAGGAGGCTCAGGCAAGAAGAGCTCAAGTTCAAGGCCAGCCTGGGCAACTTAGCAAAATTTTGTGTCAAATTGAAAATAAAAAGGCCTGGGATGTCACTCAGTGGTAGAGCATCCCTGGATTCAATCCCTAGTGCCACAAAACAAAAACAGAGCAAATAAAAAACAACACAACAGCAGGGCTTTGAAAACAGGGATGCACTGTTCTTGAGGGTAGCAGGACGTTTTTCCCAGGGCCTAAGAAACAATCCGAACTTTTTGCATTCTTGCAAATGCAGCAGGTGGAAGAGGTCTGCAAGCCTGTCATCACTCCAGAGACTTCTCTAACCTGCTTTGTGGAAACTGTCCAGCCCTTCCCAAAATCCAGCGACAAGAGATCACCTGTGTCAACGTCAGCAGACAGATCCAGAAAGGTATGACATGGTCACATCACCCAGAGAGCATTTTTGACCCAGGGTCAAGACACGTGAAAGCCACATTTGGATAGCTGTGGTGGTGGTAGGGAAGGGGACACTAAGAGAACAGCAGAGCAGGGACTCCTCAGAAACTCACTCCACTCAATTCTTGAGATGCCAGGTGAAGACAGGGTTGTACCTCCCATTATCCTCCCTGCAGGCTAACAGACTAGATCCTTCTTCCAGCAACAGCACCGCCTCCACTATCACTGCACCTTAATAACAAATTTCAGATTCTACAAAAATGAGTTAAGGTGAAAGAGGATGCTTCATGCTAGTGACAATCATTTAAACAAGTGCCCTGCCTTAGAGGAAAAAGCTCAGTTGGATCTGAGAATAACATCCTTACCCTCCCAGGAGGAACAAACTAAAAATAAAAGACAACAAGGTGCTTCCTGTCAGTCGGTAAATCCAATAAAAAGAGGATGCTGGGTAGTTAACGCCAGAATGACTCCCTCCACCGAGTGGCCATGTGGTTCTCAGAGCCAACAGCTGCCAGGCAGAGCCCTTCAGATTAACCCATAGGTGGTGTTGAACCACTTCCCATTAAGATATTTGCAAAGCAAACAAAAATGATAGCCCCACTCTGAGTCCTGGGAGCCTGCCAGGAGCGCTGGCTGTTCTTGTTGACACAAAGGGCTCTCTGGGGAGGGCCCGGGATTGGAGCACGAAAGGCCACTCCTGCCTGTGTCTCCAGACTGTGTTGATCTTGGGCCATTAGAATCTTGGTATCAGGTTTATTATCTAATTTCCCAATCCCAGCAGTCGCAAGAGCTCTGTTTGGCCGGAGTTCTTTATTGCTCTGTCTTCCCAACCTCTACCACTCAGATGAAAGGCACAAATCCACTCCTCCCCCTGTTTTGTCTACTGATCAAGGAGACAAATCTGAGAAGTTACAGTGATGCACACACAGACACTGTGACATTGCTACTGTTAACAGCTTTGATAGCAAACACTTGCTCGGGTTCCTCCTTAATTTAAAGTGACTAGGGCAATGCTAATGGAAAATATATTGGTGTATTTGTAAACTACAGGTAGGAGTCAGCTGCTATTTATTTCATAAAATAAACTTGGAAATAAAATATAAATATTGATTTCTTCTAACCCAAAGGAGAAAATGAAATAGTTAGTAAAATTGTGGGAATGTATGAAGTTAATCTTTTTCCATCTAAGTTTATCCTATAGGTATCGTTAAGTGTTGAACACTCTTACATAAAGTTCATATTTACACAAAGGATAAATATTGTTTCCTGTAATACTGTCCACTTAAATACATTTTCTTTTCTTGAACTTTTCAAAATAGACTCAACATGCAATGGTATTTGGGGCAGAAACTTATTCTGAGCCTGAACACTGTAAAGGTCTTGATGAGGACAGACACATCAGACATCAGCAATGTGCTACATTTCTAGAATTTCCTACACTGCTAAAATGGGTAATGGAGGAAGGTGGCAAGAGATGGAGAAATGGTCAAAGAACTTACCAGATTTTGTCATTACTTAAATTGCCTTTTAAATTATAAATCAGAACTTTAGAGATATAGAGCATTAATTATATAAGGAGAGAGAGAGAGAGAGAGAGAGAGAGAGAGAGAGAAAGAGAGAGAGAGAGATAGGGAGAGGGAAGACAGGAAAGAAGAGAACTAAAGAGAGATTGAGTGTTTTTTAGAGAATGTAGAGGAATTTTCATATTCAAATGATTTTTTTATAAGAAAGAATAGAGCCATCTGACATCTTAAACAAAATTAAAGAGCAATTTTTTTGAATCTTCAACACATCTTTTAGTTTTAAATGCTGTTCACCTACATAGAATTAAATGTGGCTTTGTAAATGTGTACATTTTCTAGAGATAAAGTGAATTTAATCTTGTAGGTCAGCTTTGCTGAGCAACTTGCCAATAGTAAAGGTGTTTGGTGATAGATTAACATAACAAGGTCTTGGTGGGATGGTGCTATGACTTCAGCTTTATAATATGTGTTGGAAAATCTAAAATTGGTTCTTGTGCCCAGCTGATTGTCTTTGTCTTGGGCACCAGGAAAAAACACTGTCCTGCAGTGTGGATCTCATGGGGGCATAGGAACTCAGAAAACCCAAGCCACACACAGTCCAACATCATTTCTGCTAAAGTTCACTATGTCTTGCTTCCTAGCAACTGACCCTTAACTGAGATGCTAACCATAGATACCTGCCAATAACTGGATTTCCTAAAGGAGACAATTAAACATCTTCCCAAACATGTGACTTATTTTTTAGAAAGATCCAAGTCCATGACAGAAAAATGACAGTGTTAATAGCATTTCCCTTCACTTACTTAATCAGCACTGTTGACTTTCTGAGAAAGTCAGCTTCTTCCTTTATAAAAAATTAGTATGTTCAAGTCAAACTCAGGAAAAACAGAAGGCATTTCTTCAGCACAAAGTGATTAAATTTTGCTAGGAACAAAATTTGGACAGAAATAACAATTCAAGGAACATATAATCATTCATCCATTCATCAATAATGGCCAAAGATTCTAGAGTCTAGGTTCTGTGAATGATATAGAAATGAGTACCAGTTTCATCCCTAGAGTTTATTCTCCCTTGTGGGATATAGTAACAATAGGTAACACTTTTGGTCACTTAACTACATGTTAGGTAGTCTTCCAAATGCTTTATTCTCACAACAGCCATATCAAGTAGGTACCATTATTAAAAACATACTTGTCTCAGGTCATTGAGCACATTGGACACAGACCTGAGCCTAGAACAGAGGAAGTCTGGCTCGAGAGTCTGCACTCTTGTCTCCTCCACCTGGATGGTGCCCCTTGCATGCAGAGAGTAGCAGGATTCAAATTCAGAGGCTGGCAGGCCCAGGCCCATGGTTTAAGCAGATGAATGAGCAGGGATCAAGGGAAGACTGCCCCGACTTAGTCCAGGAGATTGCTGTCAGATACTCCAGAATTTCAAGAGCTATCAGAATTTCAATTGTCACGAGAAATCTTTTTATTTTAATTAATTAAAAACCAATTAAGAAATGTTAAACATACTGTACAGGCCAAACAGAATTTGTCTGCAGACAAATGATACCAAAAGACTAGTTTTTTATCTTTTGGTCTATAGACAATTTCTGAAATATTTCATGCAGTTCTGATGGTCTCCCACATCCTGGCTCCCATCTGCTTTATCCCATAATAGTTCTCCCTGGCATACTTCTTTCCCTCTCAGCCTTCCTTCCTCTGGACATCTCCCCCTCCCCAGAGTGGTCTCTGCACATCCCATGGTAGGGTGCAGCCCAGTCTGTGTCCCCTGCCTCGGCTGCTCTTCTCCTGCCCCTATCTGCTTCAGGGATCTACAGGAGAAGCCACACAAGTGTGACCTAGAAGGATGGGTAAAACAGGCAAAGAAAGGTTGGGTCAGGGAATTTTATCCACAAGGAATGGCAATGAAGAGATATATAGAAATTGGAAAACAAACAACATGTTGAAAACCACCAAACAGCTCCACATACTTGAAAAGAGAACTCTGGTCCTTAGAATCTGGTACTATAAAGAGATTGCTGACATTCTTGACATACACAAATCTTCTAAAAGGGTCCTTTGCATAAGGATCACTGATGATTTAAGGTTTGTTGAAATAGTTCAGATAAATATTTATGTACAGCCATAAGCAAATCCACAAGGAAAACTATAACTCAAAACAGATTTTTCCTTGAAGCTCCTTTTAACTGGTGATAAGGTTTCTGGCTTCAAAAAGGTCTTAAAAATAAATGTGACCAAATAATAGTCTAAAAATCTAGAAAGTCTAAGAAGATTCTAACAACCAACTGAGTTCTGAAGGCGGTCCTCTGAGGGCATGCTAGTGGCCCCTGGCCACATTGGCAAGGGTGAGTCTGGGGCCCAAAGTCCACCTCAGATTTACCCAAGATAAGAGCCAGGAACACAAGAGAAAATTCAGCTCTCATGTTAAAGCAGAGAATAAACGTTGTTCAGAGTTTCTAAGGTGTTGAAAGTATTTATTTAGTGTACAATTCTAGACCTAAACCAGAGAGGTCTTGACCCTCACCATGAATTTAGTTCTATAGGAAACTTTTATTTTTTTAATTTGTTCTAAATAGTTATACATGACAGAAGAATACATTTTGACACATCATACATAAATGGAGAATAACTTCTCATTCTTCCGATTGTACATGATGTAGCATTACACAGGTCATGTAATCATATATGCACATAGGGTGATAATGTCTGATTCATTCTACTATCCTTCCTACCTCCATACCCTGCCCTTCCCTTCACACCCCTCTGTTTAATCCAAAGTACCTCTATTCTTCCCTAGCCACCCCACCCTCTTTATTGTGAATTAGCATCTGCATATCAGAGAAAACATTTAGCCTTTGGGTCTTTGAGACTGGCTTATTTCACTTAGCATAATATTCTCCAGCTCCACTCATTTACTGGCAAATGCCATCATTTCATTCTTCTTTAAGGCTGAGTAATATTCCATTATGTATATGCCCCATTTTCTTTATTCATTCTTCTGTTGAAGGGCATCTAAGTTGGTTTATAGGGAACCTTTTAAATACCACTACCTACTACTAATATTGCTACTAGTTTTATCACTATTTTATAGTTTGGATATAAGGTGTCTTCAGTAAGCTCTTGTGTTAATACAGGAGGTAAAATGATTAGATTATAAGAGCTATGACCTAAGCAATTGATTGATCCATCTGATGATTAATAGTTTGAAAGGACTAACTGTAGGCCAGTGGGGAATGCCTTGAAGAAGTGGGCACTGGAGATGTGCCTTTGTGGATTATATCTTGTCCCCCTGGCTTGCTTCTCTCTCTCTCTCTCTCTCTCTCTCTCTCTCTCCCTCTCTCTCTGTATCCTGGCTGCCATAAAGTGAGCAGCTTTCCTCTGCCAGGCCCTTCTGCCATGATGTTCTGCCTCACCTCAGGCTCAGAGCAATGGATATGAGACCTCTGAAATGGTAAGCCAAAATGACCTTTTCCTCTTCCCAGTTGTTCCTTTTTTTTTAGTTGTCAATGGTTTTTAATTTTATTTATTTATATGAGAATCAGACCCAGTTCCTCACACAAGTGAGGCAAGTGCTTTATCACTGAGCTACAACCCCGGCCCTCCAAGTTGTTCTTGTGTCAGGTACTTCAATTACAGTAACTCAAAGCTGACTGACACACGCCATACGCCATGATGACAACTCCCCATTGTCTCTCATTGAGCACTTATTACATATCTGGACCGGAGCTAGCTTATTGGTATAGATTATCTCCAGTCATCCCATTATTCCCTTTTTGCAGTCTAGGATACTGGGGTTCGGCAGAGGAAGGAGCTTGTCCAGTATCTCATAGCCTGTAAGCAGCTGAACTAAATCCAAACCCAGGTCTGTCCCCAAAGTCCATCCTTCTTCCACCCCAGTGAGACAACACACAGAGTGTCTACCACCTCATAAGCACCTGGCCTGTAGTCCCAGCTACTCAGGAGGCAGGAGGATCACAAGTTTAAGGACAGCCTGGGCAATTAGCAAGACTCGGTCTCAAAAGAAAAGAAAAGAGCTGGGGATGTAGCTCAGGAGTAGAGTGCTTGCCTAGCCCTGGGTTCGATCCCCAGCACTGCAAGGTAGGGAGTTCTCTGGAGAATTTGTTCTGTTCTCTCATCTCAGCGCTGCCGCACGTTTCTGCAGTGACTCCACAGAGTGTCTGTCGAGATACGTGGCAATCTGTACTTCACAGCCCACATGGAAATCTGGCCCACAGTCAGCCTGCTGACTGGGAGGCTGTTTCTCTGGCTCATCAATTCTGAGGTCAGCCCAATTGGCTGCAGGCCCCAGAGCCACAAGGGTGACACACAGGAGAAATATGTGTTCACTTTCCCCTCTTGCGAGGTGCCAGGTCTCCTCAAGTTGCCCGAGTCATGAACGTTCCTGTCACTCTGAGGCTGAACCCTCACCAACAAGGCCCCTATGAAGTAGCTTCTCTGGGGATGTGTTACAAGCTGCTGTGTAAAAACATCTGCCCCAGTATTATCAATCTCCTGCCTCCTTCACATGGGCTCCTTTTGCAGCAACAGGCTGGCTGTGCTAAAGAATGTCACATAAAAAGCCTGGCGAGAGCTTTGCCATATGCAGGCCAAATTAAATTAAGGGGCATAATCCTCACCACTGTACTGATCAGCATTAAAATGGAGGATTACCATCATGGAAGCAAAGTCCCACAACACAAAAAGACGATTTCCATTCTGTTGCCCACTGCACACAGTCACAGGCACACGTAGGATGGGAAGCGGGAACCAGTTACCCCGACCTCTGCCTTCTGCTTTCAACCTGAGGCTGGCTTCCCCCTGGCCCAGTGACCCCACCTCATCACACACAGGTGGGAGCACCTTGCCTGTGGGGCTGTTGGCTTTCTCCCAAGAACTGGGTGCTGGAATGTCTTCCATCAATCACAGGAGGACAATTTTATGCCAATCAGGGCATATTTCTTAGCTGATTATGACTTAAGATTTAAGTTATAATAGGGACAACATGGATAGAGTAGAAACAGCCCTGCCCTAATCGCTTGGAGTCTGGAGCCTAAAGAGGCAGTAGAAAGTTCCAGTTAAAAGTGTGGGTGCTGGAGTAGAAGGCCTGTACCTATATCCTGACTCTTGTCACTTTACTAAATGACATTAGGAGCTACTCGTAATCTCTGAGTGTCATAAATTATAAAATGTGCTCATCTCCCCCAGATCAGATACTTTAATGCGAGTAAGATGCTTAGCAAGGTACCCAGAAAATTGTTAATGGACACCAAATGTTAGCTCCTGTTATTAATGTTGGAGACGGAAGATCTGGATTCAAACTCCAGACCAGCCAATTATCTCCATGTGACAATGTGTGATCCTGTGATGTATAGACTAGCCGATCAGGTGACAGCACTAGGTAAACCTGATGCATCCAACTCAGCACCACCCCCTTTCCTTCCTTCCCTTTGTTGCATCCTGGGGTTTGAATATAAGGCCACACACATGCTCAGCAAGCACTCTATCATTGGGCATCTGGGAGCTGCTTAGCCTCACCAAGTTCAGTTTCCCCATCTGTAACATGGAGGTGGGTAATGCCATCCCAAAAGCCTGGTGTGAGAATTATGTGAGGTAACATGTGGGAAAAGACCTAGCCTAGCAATAAAGGTTGGGTGAAACTGAATGTTGGTCGCAACACTCCCCTGTTCTTACTCTCAACAATCCTCGTCCTGTCTGGGTCTTGTTATGGACTCTTCCTCTGATTTTCCTTTCCTTCATCTTGCCCTGGTACCTGTCTGGCACCATCGCTGTCCCCTCAGGACTCTGACAACAAAGATCATTAGTTGCTTCCCCAATCCCCTTCCTCCTTGCCTACTCTCTCCTGCAGAGGCTAAAAATGCCAATACTAACTTTCGTGACCTCCACTGCAGCTCCCTGCAAAGCCACCATTGCAAAGTATGGCCAGTGACATGCAAGGAGAGTTTCCTGGGGGACTTCTAGAAAAGCCTGGGGGGAGTCTCCTGAGGAGAGCCTCTTTCTCATTCAGCTCTTCCTTCCCATGTCAGACAATGACATGCAAGGGAGTGAGGCTTAGTGTTGCTTCAGTCACCTTGTGGACATAAGTAGGGGCACTGCAGACACATGAAGAGCAGCAAAGCAGAGGTGCAAGGGGCCTGTGTCCTGGACAACATCCCTGAGTGGCCAAGCCAGGCCTGGAACTTCTGTTCAGAGCTCAGGTCCTGAGGTATCCTTAAATCTATGGTTGGAGGTCTGTTCCTTGCCACTGAGGGCCTCATCGTTAGGACGTCAGTTCTCTTATGCCGCCTGCACTCTGAACCCTCTATCCTGGCCCAGAACACTGAGTTAGTGATCAAACAGAGGAAAACAGGATCCCAGCCTCTGGGATGGGGATGCCATAACACACTAACTGATTAACTCTTCCGGACCTTCTTGTTGCTTCTTGAGCAGGAAGACCATTTTCCTAACAAATAAGGAATGGCCTTGGAAGTCAATTCCATAAACTTACTGAATACCTACTGTGCATACTTATTTTGGATATAAGAAAGAATAAAATTCATTCACTGCTCTTAAAAAGTTAACTTTTTATCACATGGTTGATCACAACTGGACAAAATATGGTCAGAGAGAGTGACAAACCAAAGTGTGGTCTGAACCTGGTCTTTGAACTGCCACCACTCACAATGACATAAAGAACTCGTGCCCAAACATAAATCAACTCATCGCTAAGTCTATTGTTTAGTAGAGCTGATATTTTTTGTAGCATAGCTTTCTTGGTGGAGAAGGCAGTGGGGTGATTTACATTTGGCACACGTTCAGCCAAAGCCTGGCATTAGTTCAAGGAGTGTTAAAGAGAAGTAAAGTCTTCATGGAGGAAGAAGGGACATGATAGTGTACCTGGGTGAGAAGGTGAAAGTTGAACAGAAAGGAATGGCAGAGAGAAGAGAAGCAGGTGTGCTGATAGAACAATAAGTCTGACTCCAGTTATCCTAGGGTAAATGTGAGGAGAAACTGGAGGTGGGGCCAGAGGATGAACTGGAGCCAGAAGGGAGAGGTGTGGCACAGCAGACTGAGATGTCTGAACCTCTTTTGGTCTAAAATGGGAAGCCATTAAAGTTCTTTGAACAAATCAGAATACATTGTAGGACAATTGATCAGATGTCAGAAATGGAAGCCTGTTCATAAAGAGGAAAGAATGAGAGAGAAAGAGGTAATAACAGACTTGAGCCATGGAAGGAGGCTTAGAAAATATTGGAGGTGGGGTTAAGTAAGAGGTAGGGGTCAAAAAGAACAGTGCCAGGTTTCAAGGCCAGATTATAAGAAGGTGGTTTTGTGTCTCATAGAAGTGGGAAGGTCTGGAGGAGGAGGTGCTTTGTGGGGGTTTTCTGCTGAGGCCTGGTGTGCAGGAATTAAGAAGACAAGTCTGACAGGAGTTGGGTGTAGCACTGTGGAGGTGAGAACAGAGATCTTCGACTCAAAGTCACACAGCTGAGAGCTGATACCAGAATGTACCAACGAGAGATGACATCACTCAGGTGAGAAGTAGAGAAACAGGAGAGCCCAGGTCCTGGGGAACTGTCTGTGTTCCAATGGTAGGCAGAAGAGAAGGAGGGTGGAGCCAGAGAAAACAGACTGAGGACGTCTCTGAGGAAGAACCTGAAGAACCCAATACTGCAGACTCACGCGAAGGAGGGCAATTCAAGGAAAATCTAGCTCACGGAGCTAAATGCTGCAAAGGGTTGATGAAGACAAGGCTCTAGTGATTGGAAGCTGAACTTCCCAAAGACAGTTTTAGGGATGTGGGGGTCACCAATCAGATTTCAGGGTTAATGAAGGAGGACTTGGTTTGCTGAAGGATGATGCAACAGATCTGGGTGTCAGTTTCCAGAAGTCTGTTAGTAAAAGTAGGAAAAGGGAGGGGCAGGGCTAAGAGTACGATTTTGTTAGAATGGGGACAGGGATAAGCAAAAGGGAAAGAGCTAGGGGATCCAAAAAGATCCAGAAGCAAGGTTGGTGCAGCTGGGGCTCAGCAAATAGTACCCCAAATATGTTACTTAGACTTCAAAGTGGGAGTACCTGGGAAGCAGCAAATGAAATCAGGGATTTCTTTGCAGTTCCCTATCTGCCTAAAGACTGGACCCACCAAAGAGGAACTCTGATCTTACTGAACATCTCAGAGGGAGAGGTGGAAAATGATATATCACACCTAGAACCCAGAAGAACTTTGACCCAAGCCATTGTCTGTACTCTGGGCAAACTCTCTCTCCTAAGAATCCTTTGTTCTTCCTCTAAAATTGCCCACAGCCCTCATTACCCTCTCCCCTCTCCTGCATAAAGAGGGCATTTAAGTCTCAAGCATCTGGGCTTTCTTGGCATTTCATATTTTGTGTGGCTCCCATGCACATGTGTATGGTAATAAATTAGTATGCCTTTTCTCCTGGTTATCTCTCTATTGTCCATTTATTTGCAGTAGACTGTTACCAAACCTTAACAGGGCAAGTCTGAACTTTCCTATAGTGCTGAGAGTGGTAGGTTCTCAAGGGCAGGAACACAGTGCAAGAAAGATCTGTGGTCTGGGAAGCAAAGAACAGCCAAAGGAAAGGAAAGATTCTACAGTGCAGGGAAGGGCAGTGGGAAGAGCTCAGATATTCTCAGTGAAGTTAGCTGTTATGAAGCCTGAGGGGAGTCAAGCTGGGGTTGAAGTCATTTTCCAAATTGGTTCACTGACTTGTCCAAGGTCAAACAGATGCAACAATGTTAGCATAGGATCAGATCCCAAATCTTTCACCTGCCAAATTCGGTGATCTTTCTGCCACATGAGAAATTCTAAACTTTGTTATTCTCATAGGAGGTGTTAGGTCTTTTCATCAAGTACCCTTGACTGAGCTATTCTATTTGGACAAGGAGTCTAGAGTGGCCTACTTCAAAAAGTAGTCCAGTGGCAACCTGAGACTACTAGGGAAGGACTGGATTGAGAGTTTAATTTTTAAGTCTCAAAAATTAATTTTTTTTTTAAATATTGCAAACCATAACAGATTCTCTTTCCATGTGAAAAGACGCAAAGAACTCTTTAATGGCCTGTTTCTTTCAACAAATCCTTGACTAAACTTTCCATGAAGTTCCCCACAATCAATTCGGGGCAAAATACAAAAAGACAAGCTTCATTCTATTTGGACCTTCCCTTTTCCATAGTCCACTCTTTCCTGTAGCTGTGTCCTTCTGGTGACACATGTGATAGGGCCTGGGTCCCTCTTTTGAGAGAAGATGGGTTTGAACCCTTCCCTGAAGAATGGGCCTAAGAGTTCCTTAGGTTTCCAGGGTTTGGTATCATGGCCTGAGTTCACATTAGCCGGTCACAACCTCTAACCTTAGTGGCTCAAATGGGTACTGAAAATAGTGCACTGGGGCCCTGGGCAGGCTGGCTCCACTTCTTTTGAGTTACAGTTAAGTAACACTTGTGGGTAAACAGGAAGTTAGAGTCAATGCTGAGTTTATTGACATGATGTTATATGATGCAGGATGCTGAGCAGCATCGCTAGTTTCTACCTCCTAGATGCCAATGCCATGACCCTTCCTTTCACACTTTTGACCATCCACCAAAAATGGCTTCAGACATTGCCACATGACTGGTGGTGGGGCCAGGGGATGGGTTGCCCCCCAGTTGAGAACCACTGCTGTAATTTAATTCAGTCAAATACAAGCTTTACCATGAAAAGAACCCCCAAATGGGATGTGTTCAGGTTGCCCTTGTAGAATCAAGACTTTTGCTCACCAGATAATGACCTCTGATAGGGGAGAATCTGATGGGAAACACGTTTTGGCTCCACTGTCTTCAATTCACCAACATGACGATGGTAGGAACACAGTACTGCCTGTTAGAATGGAACACCTGAGTTCACAGCAGGAAACTGGATGGATAGGACTCACCAATTTCTCTTAGCAGGAGAGTAGCTTGAAGTCTCTGCATGGTCACAGTTAAATTCTGCTTCTGGATGGCTTTTCAGACCTGAGAGAAAACAAATGAATGCTTAGAGCTTTAAGGCTAAGTTCAGAAGCAGGTTAGATTTTTGTTGCCATCTGCACCTTGAAGCTCCTCTCTCCCTGCTCTCATGGCACTCCCTGACCATCTGGAGCCTTTTCTAAGATATGTCATTAAAACTGGCCTGTGTTCAATCTCCAGTACTGCAAAAATAAAACCAAAAAATCCTGACCTATGCTGGGACTCCAGGTCTTGCTCGATGCCAGGTCCCAGCTAGCAAGTTGGATAAAATAATTCATGCTACTTTTCTCGGGTGATGGATATAAATAGTAGACAGAGATTATAGGCCCCCGAGTGAGGTAGGCCCAGCAGAAGCAGCATGCAATAGTTGGAAGTGCACTGCTAGTCTTGTCTGGGCTGCCCACTAACGTGGGCAGGAGGTGGAGGAATGAATTCTCACAATGTGGGCAGGATTTGCTCTAGTAGGGAATCATCATCCCAGAAGTAACCAATTTCTACTTTTTATTTATTTATTTTTTTGTATTGGGGATTGAACCCAGGGGCACGGTGCCACTGAGCTACATCCACAGTCCTTTTTGAATTTTATTGAGAGAGTCTTGCTAAGTTGCTGAGACTAGCCTCACACTTGCCTCAGCCTTCAGAGTAGCTGGGATGACAGGTGTGTGCCACTGTACCTGGCTTCCAAATTGTTACTGAGGGCAGTTTACTGATGAGGTTTTCAAGAGTGAGGGCAACAAATACAATTGTTTCTTTGGGCGACTATGTCTACCATTATTAATCACTCATGGCCCTCTTATCCCCTGAACCTTAATTTAACTTCAAGTTCCTCAACACATCAATGGTTGTCAAAGCATGGGCCCTCAGCTAGCATCATCTGGAAACTTTTAGAAATACAAGTTTTTGAGACCTACCCTGGACCTAGTGCATGAGAAACCCTGGGGGTGAGCCTGGCAATCCCTGTTTTTAATAAGCTCTCCAGGTGAACACCTCCCTGTTGGAGGATGAGAGACACTGTTCTCAGATCAATTCATAATCCTGATATTGCATCAGCATCACCCAGGATGATTTTTAACATACCTGAGCCCAGCCCCTACAGGTTCTGAAATTGACCTGGAATCAATTATTAAAAGCTCCCCAGATGATATTTTTGGCAGTGCTGGGGATTAAACCCAAGGGTACTCTTTTAAGTTTTATTTTGAGACAAGATCCAAGTTGCCCAGCCTGGCCTTGAACTCGCAACCCTCCTCTGCCTCTCAAGTTACTGAGATTACAGGTGTGTGCCACAATGCCTGACCCCAAAGGATTTTAATGGGTGACCAGGCCTGGGAACCATAGTTCCAAGTAATCATTACCAGTCAGTTGGGGTAGAAAAGAGGGTCCACACCTATTCACCATCCTTATTTTAGATAATCTAGAAGTGACCAAACCAAAGTATAACCTACAAAGATAATCTACAGACTTGGTAACTGTGAAATGATATAGGAGACACTAAAACGTAAAATGTTGAATATTATCATGATAGAACATATGACGGAAATGAAGTAGAAAAAAAGAAAAAATACATAGAAGTCAATCGTTTTGGGTTGTCTGTTTTGGGAAAAGTATATTCTGATTTTGAATTGTTATTTTGGTTCTTTAAAAGGAAATATCTCTATGTAGAAGAAATGTAATCCTTTGAGCTATCAGTGGTAGATAAAACCATCTGTTGTTGTTATTGCCATAGACACTGAAAGAATAAAGAAAAAAATTTAATGGAACATTATTACATTTTTATTATGATACAAAAAGCATTATAACCAGGCAATGAAAACAAAATTGAAAAAAGAAAAAAAAAAAAAAGGCTAGAAATGCAGCCTCAGTCTTTCAGAATATCATTAGCTGATCCCCTCCTCCCCCTCCTGCCCTCTAATGATTGGTGCTCTCCAGGTAGAGCACCAGGCAGGCCTTCTTTCTCCCTCTTGATTGTTCAGCCTCAGCTCACTTGTTGTGCTGTGATGAGCAACATAAAAGCAAAAGCTGATAGAAGAGGAAAAAAGGAGAGCCCACTTTGGGGACACAAATATATTTGTTTCCTTATTAAGAAGGAAAATTGCCACAACTAATTTGTAACCTAGTTTTCTGGCCCAATTCAGCAGCACCAAGAGCTGCCACTGATCAAAGCCCAAATGGTACTGCTCCTGTGGAAAGCTGCGACTGCAGGCTTTTGTCTGAACCTACTTCAAGACCCTTGGTTAAAAAAAAAAAAAGGAAAAGAAAAATAGTGTTCAGCAGCAATCCAAACAGGTAAAAAACACATAGAAAGGCAGAGAAGACCAGGAAAGCCTGCCCCCCCC
>JAJEJO010052702.1:57210-100766 GCA_020662805.1 Glaucomys volans
TTGCCTGTATTCTTAATAAAAGAAATTCTAATTGGGGTAAGATGAAATCTTAAGGTAGTTTTGATTTGCATTTCTCTTACAACGAGGGATGTTGAACATTTTTTCATAAATCTATTGATTGCTTATAGATCTTCCTCTGTAAAGTGTCTGTTCATTTCTTTGGCCCATTTATTGATTGGGTTATTATTGTTCTTGGTGTAAGGATTTTTGAGTACTTTGTAGATTCTGGAGATTAGTGCTCTGTCTGAAGTGTGTGTGGCAAAGATTTTCTCCCACTCTGAAGGCTCTCTCTTCACATTGCTGATTGTTTCCTTTGCTGAGAAAAAGCTTTTTAGTTTGACTCTATCCCAATCATTGATTCCTGCTTTTATTTCTTGCGCTTTGGGAGTCCTGTTAAGGAAATCTGGTCCTAGGCCAACATGATGAAGATTTGGACCTATTTTCTCTTCTATTAGGTGCAGGGTCTCTGGTCTAATTCCTAGGTCCTTGATCCATTTTGAGTTGAGTTTTGTACAGGGTGAGAGATATGGGTTTAGTTTCATTTTGCTGCATATGGATTTCCAGTTTTGCCAGCACCATTGGTTGAAGAGGCTGTGTTTTCTCCATTGCATGTTTTTGGCTCCTTTGTCAAGTATGAGATACCTGTATTTATGTATAACCCTTTTTTTTAACATTTACAAAGAGGTACAGAGAGGGAACATTTACTCAATATCTATCACGTGCCAGGTACTGTGCAGGAAGGTTTGCATATAGTATCTGCTATCATCTGCACAAGGTCCTCAGAATTAGGCCTCAATGGGGTCCCACTTGGGAGCTGTCAAGACTTAGGCTCAAAAGTTAAGCAGTTTCCCTCAAAACTATATGGCAAAAGGTGGCATAGCCAGGATTTAATGTCCATTATTTTGACTTCAAGCTTCACCTGTTTGGGACAGCATATTAACTCCTCCCAAAGCTTTGATTGGTACCCTATGTCCATGGGCCATGCCCAAGATGACCACCAATGGCAGAGTCTGGCCTACTGGAAAAAGTCTCTGAAACCAGGCTTAAACTCATACCATACATAAGAGGATGTAATATCCTGAAACTCTGTTTCTGTCTCGTCTGTAAAGGGGGAAGGACTTCTATTCACAAGAATCTTGAGGAAAAGAAGTCTGATCTTTCCTGCCACAGCACAGTTAAACTTCCTCTAGGTATTTCTTCACTATTGTGTGATTGCAGCCTAGAGAACTAATAAAAGTTACTAAATGTGGTCACATGTTTTATTTTCTCAAGTAACAAATGGAAAGCATGGCATCAAGGCAGCTAGAGTGTGCAGTGCTGTCATTCCATAAGCAGATGGAGGGTGGCGTCTGGCACTGTCTTTTTGTCCATGGATTATGACCTTTTCTCGGAGGGCCATAATGGAGAGAACAGATTCCAAACTAAAAGGCTTTGACCACTGACTTCCTCTGAAGTTTTGTTTGTTTGTTTTGTGTTTTGGTATTAGGTACTAAGGATTGAACTCAAGAGTACTCTACCTTGGAACGACACCCCCAGCCTCCCCCTACTTTTTAAAAATTTTATTTTGAGCCAGGGTCTCACAAAGTTGTTGAAGTTGGCCTCCAACTTGTAATCCTCCTGCTTCAGCCTCCTGAGTAGCTGAGATTACAGGTCAGCTCCACCCTGAAGTTTTAATCATAAATCCTGGGGATGCCCACTGCTATATCCGAGTTTCATCGTAAGCATGTTTCCCTGTCATGCCAATGACAAGCATGAGCAGCCACCAGCCCTCACTGACTTTGTAGCTTTCTGTGGATGTACTAGGTGGACAGTAAACACCCTGCCCTCTGGTTGTGTAATCCTAACATGGCAGTAATTTTATTAACAGGAAAGGATATTCCTCTGCATTCCAAACCAAGCCACGACAAGAATTCTGTTGTTTGTGCCAAAGAGAGTTTTGGCAAGCCTCATTTCTAGACAGACACCCTGAAGCCACAGGCCTGGTCTTCTCCCTGCTGTAAACCACTTGCTATAAGCCACACTTCTGGTGGCCCTCTGTGGGTCCTGACCATGCTCACGGCAGGCACATTTCCCCAAAGTGAATCATGATGTTTGTCCCCAAGACATTTCCCCCTCTAAAATGTTAAGCCTACAGCTGTCAGAGATCAGCCACAGCTCCTCACTAAGAGCTGGAGAAACCAAGACAGCATGAGAGTGGACTGAGCAAGACCCCTGGCCTCAGCCTGAAGGGCACCTTGTTTTGGGGGAAGCAAAGGTTTTAATACAGGAGAGCTAGTTTGTAGTCCACAACTCATCTCAAGTCCAGGTGTATGATGTAATTTTTTCCTCCAGATGTTTCTTTGCTAATGTGAGAATGTAACCAGAAATGCCACGAAAGAGGAGGCAGCCGGCTCCTGCCCTATGGCCAAGAAGCCTATGGAACTTGTCTTCTCCCGCACCTGTGCTTCCTCTGACAAGAACTCAAGCTTTGAGGAATTAAGCTTTTGTGAAAAATGAACAAGGAACTTTCTAAGAAAGAGAAATGGAGTGAAGAAAAAAATGGAGTAGGTGAAGAATAACAAATAGAGACACAGAAAGGAGGGACAGAGCCATGCTGGTTCCACGTGGACCTTTCTCTCAACGTCCCTCTTGCACTCCTTCTATTGACTTGTGGTCAACAACCCCCTCGCACACAGCTTCATCAGAATGAAAAATATCTACGTGATCATTTCTACCTGCATGGGTCATCTGAATGCATATCCAGGGCTATGTTTTAAGATGGCTCTTACCTTTGCATTGTTTTAGATTTTGTAGAACTTCTGTACAATGTGTATTGACATAATAGAGATATCTCATTTATTCAAACAAGTCCCTTGGGGGAGAGCATATTTTAGAGGTCTCTCTATTGGAGTTAGAGAATTTGAAGCCCCAAAACAAATCCTATTGTTTACCATAATTGTCCCAGCATCAAGCATGTGCTTAAATGAAGCAATGAATGAATGAAAGAAATACCCAAATTAAAATGAAGCTGTGCAGCACACCTACAGATACTTGCAGAAATCTGGTTCCAGGAAATTGCGGCACCCCCCTAGTTATTGCCAATCCACCAAAAATGCAGAAGGAAACAACCTAACTTTAAATTAGAAAAGACTAGCTACCCTGAGAGGGTTTAAACATTAAGATGGTTATAAATACCAAAACAAAATTTGGTCGTTCCAAGGCAGAGTAGCCATCTGGACGTGGAGCCTGCTTTCCCTCCTGGAAGCAGAATATAAAGCAACTCTTTTCTTCAGGAGTCACAGGCTGCACTCAGTGTTCCCACGCCAGGCCATTTAAAATGCCTGTCCACAGGCTCAAAGCGCCCCCTTGGCCTCTGCAGTGTCACTGCTGACACCCAGAAAAGCACTCCCCCAGAGGGCATCAGAGGAGAAATGCCATTGATGTTGGCACTATTGCAATCTTCTGGCCGTATTCTTGGCAGGGCCCAGGAGGGGAGTATGCAGGGAGCTGATCCCAGAACAGGGAGAAAGAGAACAGCTTCCACAGAAGCATGGAGATGAAAAGGTGCTGTAAACTCATGGGCTCTTGTGTGTGTGTGTGTGTGTGGAGTGCGGCACTCTGAAATTCTGTTCCCAGCCCTTTAGGGCTCCACTGTCACTTACTCAGAGGACATACCCTCACCTCTTTGCTCTTTAAAACAGCTCCTGAATTAGAGGGCAATTTCAAAGTTAGTGCTCTAAAAAAATCAAACAATGAGATAATATAGATCTTTCAGAAATTCCCTGTAGGTAGTTTGTGTTGATAGTATTCACTGAGGAATACACACTTTTTTAGTTGAATGAACGTAGTTAAATTCACTTTGTGAAACCTAATAGCTAATTTTAAAAAATAATAGATTAGTAGTGGAATAAATACAACTTAATTTTAAAAATGGACTTGTTTTTAATTCTTTAGCATTTAAAGGAATGCATTTTCCTATGACAAGAGAGTATTATCAAACTTAACCAATAAAAAAAAAATTTTTTTGCCACTTTTGCCAAGGTGACATTCAAAGTTGTTTCACCCAGCCACAAAAGTGAATGGGCAAACAATCCCTTGGCACAGGAGCTCACCCTCCCTCACAGCGCATAAAGGCCCTTTATTGCCTGCACAGTTAAGATGCGTAAGAAATGTATCCTCATGTATCTAGGGTGTTTTTTCCATTTGTTTTCTCTTCCAGCATTTGATCACTGGCTGGTGAACTGTTTAGGCCCACAGAGATCTCCAGACCACCAGCTCATGTATTTAAAAGGCATCTGTTTATTTTGAGAATGCAAATAGGGCCTACCTCAAAGACTGATAGGCAAGAAGTGACCCACTGAGCTGGGGGAGAGGCTTCTAGTCTGAGGCCTGGTCCCTCCCTCCATCACACCAAGATCCCTTGCCTCAGAGCCTCTTAACCCAAGCCTAGGAATCCAAGGGAAGGCCCCACAATGAAACAGAGCAGGTTCATCTCTCAAGAATCAGCCAGGCGAATCGTTTTACCCCCAATTTAAAGCATCGAAGAAGCTACTTACAAAAGGACCCTGAGCCTTTGAAACAGTGGTTCCTCCTCTGAGGGCTGCCTGGAGGAAGGCCCCATGGTGGGGACATTGGCCCCTACCAGTGGCTGCCCAGTCCTCACAGGGAGAAAGCCTGGGAAGGTTAATACCGACTTTGATCTCTGTCAAGGCATACCAGAAAGAATTAATTTACATTTCAGATGAAAAAGGTTGACAGCATGAAAAGGCAGCTTGTTGCTGGTATGTGAATGTGTAGAAATAGATCGGGAATTCTGAGAGGAAGTTCTGAGGAAGCTGAAGGGATCAGCCACGCGGCTGCTTTATTGGGAAGGAGATGAAAGGAAAACAAATTTCAATATGCGCTGCTCTGCAGCAACATGTAGGCCAAATGCTTCCTAAATTTCAAGGGCTGCTCTTTAAAAAAAAAATTACATATCTTAGCAACACAGTTTTTTTTAAAAAATGACTATGATCCAGAACTAGAAATACCAACAAATATATTTCACAGAATCTAAATTCCAAATAAAATGATTTGTCAAAAAAAATAATCAATTAGAGATTAATTTTAGAAAACTACAAGACACGCCAGTGCTAAGATATTCCTGAGCCTTTCCCTATAGATTTCAAAATTGAGGCGACTGCTGTATCTGGGTCTCGTTCCACTTGGAAATGTCCTAGTGGCGACAAGAGGAGCTTGTGATGAGAAGATCATGCTCTGGGAAATCCTGACCCCAAACAGAAGTCCAGATTGCTTTTCAGTAAATATAACAATGTCCTTGAATCTAAGCTTATGGAAAACATTCTCAAGCAGATATTCTGCCTATGAAATAGCAAACGCTGCCGCCCTATTTCTGGTAGACCACCAACACAAAACCAGCACACGGGTTCGGTTGTGGTTTTGGTTGAAAAGCAGAGACACACTGTTTGCCTTCCCTCTGGCTGCCACCAAGGGCAGTGGTGGCCTTGGTGCCACCACCTTCATGCCTGTCTAAGCTCCTGAGGAGTTGGTTAATATATGCCCCCACACCACTTAATAGTTGGGAACGCTGGCCCTGAGGCTAAGGAAGAGGGGTGCTTGCAAAGCTTTAGGGAATAAAAATATAGAAGAGGCAATTTAAAGAAACACATCCTGTTCAGTTCTACAAGGCTCCCGCCTGCCGGTGATCCACTGAGCAGATGTGATGGTCACTGCCTGAGACCACAGTGGTGAGGCAGAGCTGCGTTCACTCAGCATCACACAGTGCAAAGCGGGGAGCTTCTCAAGATGATTTTCAGAGAAGGAAAACTGGATTTGTGATTTTTACATATGGGACTCGGTGCCAACAATGTGCAAGCTCCAAGTTTATATTTTAAAGGGTGTTGAGATTTGGTCCAAAGCACAAGATCAGAAACCAGCCTGGTATCCTCTTTTTTTTTTTTTTCCTGGTGTCCTCTTTGGATGGGAGACTGCACGTGTATGCGTGTGTGCGTGTGTGTGTGTGTTGTGTGATGTGTACTGGGGAAGCAGAGAAAAGCTGCAAGGTGAATTGTTCTCCTCCTGAGACTTTGAAGTCCTAGAGCTTAGAGTTGGAGGAGATGGCATTAAAAGTGACACATTTTAGAGTGCCTGCCTTGCAAGCACAAGGCTCTGGGTTCAATCCCCAGCACCGCCAAAAAAAAAAAAAAGTGACACATTAGCATTTAAACGGCTTCCAAAAATTTTAGTTCTGAATGAAGATCTCAGGCCTTCACTGTGGTCTAAGACAGTTCTGAGAAGTATCCTGGGAGCCATGTTCTGTGTAGGGACCTGCTTGAAAAGCTGCAGCTGTCTTATTGAAGAGTTTGCTTCCAGCCCTGTATTTTCTGAAACCCTATCCCGCTCCCCATTGCTGAGTTCACTGGGACTCTCTCGTTCTGTCTCCAATTTCTTGTGTTCCTGAAGCTCCTGGCACACACAGGGGCTTGTTTGTTCCAGATCCTCAATTAGGAATATACAGCTTCAAGTGAGGATGGGAGCTCAGCCCGGCAGCCACAGTGGACATACCATTTGCAGAAAAGCAGAGTGACCTGAAAGCCAGGGAGGGGGCAGATGAGCCGGTTACCAGAGCACAGGGTTCTTAGGCTGCCAAGGGCCAGCCTAAGAGTCACCATGTGCTCACCCCATGGGGCCCAGAGGACCACACTGGCCTAGCCACATACAGGAAACTCCAATGACTGGGAAAGTTGCTGAGTGGAATTCCTCTTCTGCAATGCTGAGAGACAGACAGGTCGTGCAAATAATCAGAGACATTCTAAAACAGTGCTGGGGTTGCACAGATGAGGGACTTGTGACTCCAAGAGGAAAAGAGATTGGCCCAACTGGCAGCATGCCTGGGTTCAGATGCCACCAACAAGCTGTGAGGTCATGCACAAGTAACATCACCTCTCTGGGCCTCAGTTTCCTCCTCTATAAAATCAGGACTATCAGAGCCTCCTTAGTCAAGCCTGGCAACTGCAAATGCTCACCGTGACACATGCAGGGGGTGGTGTCAGAACAAACGTGAGGACCCCCACTGCAACCGTTGGTCCACACCAGGACTCCTATTATTAGCTTTCCAGCCTTTCTACACTCATTTAAATGTAATCACAGAATATTTTCAAGTGGACACTGTGAAAATGATGTTTTAATTACCTGCTTGAATATGAGCAGCAGACTCACTCCTTCTGTTGCTTATTTTCTTAAATTTGCTCCGAGCTTCATATCCTCTCCAGGCTAAAAATATAAAACCATGTGCTAGGAATGACATTAATTTAAGAATGTGCCAGAGAATTGATAGAAGCTGTTTTTCCCCTCCAATCTATTATGCCTCTCCTCCTCCCTCTTGCTTTCTCACTGAACTAAATGAGCAGAGATACGTGAGCTCTGGTGGGGAAGTGGGGCCTCTCTGTACCGGCAGCTTGGCTTCCAAGATGCTTCTGAGGAGGCATTTTTTGTTTTGCTTTGTTTTGTTTAAGCAGTGAGTTTCCAGAGCATGCTGAATTCTACTTATGAATCACCTGGGTCAGTTACCCCAGGTGAGGTGGTTCCCTGCCATTCCAATCCATGGAGGAAACCTGTCTTCAGGACTTGGAGTTATGGGGTGGGATGGGGGCAAATATGGACTGGAGGGATGATGGAAGAACTGAAATAACCTGATCCTTTTAATGTTTGTATTTAGGAGAAAGATATAAACATGAAAGAGAGCAAGATAAAAGAGGGGAGCCAAGGGAAATGACAAGGAGCACTCTTGTAAGAAGGATGCTCAGGGAGAGGAAGTGGCCATGGAAGGGAAAAGGCAAGGAAGACAGCTGGACAGGACAGAGGAAGGAGTTGGGGTGAGTCCTTTAGATACAGACTGAAGCAAGAAGCCACCCAGCAGCAGCGGGAACGGCTCTGTTCTTTGCTACCCCACCTTGGCCTGAGCGTCACAATTCTTCAAGCACACTGTGGTCCTGGGTTCTGAGAGCATGACGGAAGACATCCACCATGGTCAAGATCTGGTGCTTTCAAAAACAGACATGAAGACCAATGGAACAGAAGACAGAGACAAACCCACGTGCATACAGTTATCTCATACTAGTGTATACTATCTCATACAAAGGCACCATAAACATAGAATGGAGAAAAGACAGCTTCTTCAACACATAGCACTGGGAAAACTGGAAATCCACATGTAGTGGATTATCTCTCTCATCCTGCACAAAACTCAAAGTGGATCAAGGACCTAGGCATTAGACCATAGACCCTGCACCTACTAGAAGAAAAAGGCCTAACTCGCCACCATGTTGGCTTAGGAACGAAATTCTTCAATAAGACTCCTAAAATGTAAGAAGTAAAATCAAGAATCAATAAATGGAATGGTATCAAACTAAAAGGCTTCTTCACAGCAAAGGAAACAATCAAGAATGTAAAGAGAAAGATTACAGAATGGGAGAAAATCTTTACCATCTGCACCTCAGAGAGAGCCTTAATCTCCAGGATATATAAAGAACTCAAAAAATTTCTTTTTTTTGGTGGGGGGGGGGTACTGGCAATTGAACTCAGGGCACTCAATCACTGAGCCACATCCCCAGCCTTATTTTGTATTTTATTTAGAGACAGGTCTCACTGAGTTGCTTAGCACCTCACTTTTGCTGAGACTAGCTTTGAACTTGGAATCCTCCTGCCTCAGCCTCCAGACCTGTTTGGATTACAGGCAAGAGCCACCAATGCCCAGCTAAGAACTCAAAAAACTTAACACCAAAAAATCCCAAATAACCCAATCAATAAATAGGCAAAGAAATTGAATAGGCACTTTACAGAAGAAATACAAATAAATAAAAAATTTATGAAAAAAGGTTCAACATTCCTAAAAATTAGAGAAATGCAAATTAAAACTACACTGAGATTTCCTGTCACTCCAGTCAGAATGGCAATTATCAAGAATGCAAATAACAATAAATGTTAGTGAGGATGTAGGGGAAAAAGGTACACTTATACATTGCTGGTGGGACTACAAATTGGTGCAACCACTATGGAAAGCAGTATGGAGATTCCTTAGAAAACTTGGAATGGAACCACCAGTTGCCCCAGTTATACCACTACTTGTTTTACACCCAAAGGACTTAAAATCACCATACTACGGTGACACAGTTACATCAATGTTTACAGCAACTCAATTCACAATAACCAAGCTATAGAACCAACCTAGGTGCCCTACAACAGATGAATGGATAAAGAAAATGTGGTATAGATATACAATAGAATATTACTCAGTCATAAAGAAGAATGAAATTATGACATTTGCCGGTAACTGGATGAAACTGGAGAATATCATGCTAAGTGAAATAAGCCAGTCCCAAAAAACCAAAGGATGAATGCTCTATCTGATACTTGGATGTTAATCGATATTAAGGGAGGGTAAGGAGGGGAAGAACAGAATTTCACTGGACTAGACAAAGGGGAACAAAGGGAAGGGAGAGCAGATGGAAATAGGAAAGACAGTAGAATGAATCAGACATAACTTTCCTATGTTCATATATGAATACAGCCCCAGTGAAACTCCACATCATGTATAACCATGAGAATGGGATCCTAATTAGAATAAATTATACTCCATTTATGTATAATATGTCAAAAACATTCTACTGTCATATAGATCTAAAAAGAACAAATTTTAAAAAACAAAAAGATCTGGTGCTTTTTACAACTGCTTGTCCACTGCACAGAAGCTCAGCTGCTGCTGATAGCACACGACTCCTCCATGTGCAGAGAGGCACCCCCAAGGTAGGCCACAGCAGAAGAGAGCCTAGCCATTTGTTCCCTTAGTGTACACATTCCAAGTGGGCTAGCAAGCCTGCTGCAATGGTGTGATGCTGATGCATGGCCCTGAGCGTATGTCCTGCTAGTCATTCTGGGAGACGGGGCGTGTGTTGGTATGGTTGGGATGTCACACCATTGGGCCCCTCAAACTGCCTCTGTCTTGTCACTCAACAGAGTTTGTTGCAATGACTTGTGTGCTTGTCTGCAAGGTCAGGAACCATGGCATTTTTATCATGGCTACATCCCCACTTAGTACAAATGGTACGCCCCAGTACAAATGGAATGTCAGGACTCGGAAGACTGTAGGAAAATGGGGTCACTTACCTGACTGGATGATGATGGCACCCTTCTCTCTCTTCTCTCTGGCTCTTTTGTATCTCCTGGCTCCAAGCCACCCCTTGGTATATGCCTGTAGGACAACCACTCTGCCTATGACTTCTCGCAGTAGCAGATTTAATTGCTCGACATGGTAATATTTGAGAAAAACCTGAAAAGATACATTAGTTTTTGTATTACATATGAGCTTTCTAACAGAAATCCACTGTACCCCAGTATATTCCTAAGGCAAATATTAAAGTCATCTAATTAAAGTTTACAGTGATTTGACATATGCTCATGTCACTGACTTCTTGGGGGCAAATACAAGTCCCTTTCTAAAGCTGAGCCAAGCCTTGGTTCTTGATGTAAACAGATGATGAGGTTATGGGGTGTCAGTGGTCCCAGATGCTCACCAGGCTGCCCTGTGTCAGCCAGAAGTTCTGCTTTCTCAGCCTGACCTCTGCTCTCCTCGTTCCTCACAACCTCTGATGGAGGTGCCATGAACAGGACAGATCAGTGGCCGATGGAGGAAGTGAGGGAGAGGGACCTGGATGACCCACTGTGACCTAATTTCTGCTGAGAAGCATGATGCTGCTATGAGCTCTCAGGCTAAAACTGGCTTTGTGGGGGAATTCAGGATGGCCCATAAAATCCTGGGATCCTGCAAGGACGTGATGTTCCCCTGAATGAAGAGCTACACACGATGAAACTAATAAACAGGGTATGCAATAAATAACACAACATGAGTCTAATGAAAAACGAACAGAACTCTAAAGGAAACTCATCACTGCCATTAATATGATTTGTATATTTACATGTGTGCTAGAATACCAAGTCTTGAAAAAGGGACATTTGAAAGTGAGCTCAAAGATCTCATTCTAGAAATGCTAAGTGACTCTCAAGTTACATGCAGAACAGGAGGCAACTTTCCTCCTCTGGCCCCTAGGGTCCCTGGGCTCCCGGCTCAGTACTAGCAAGCATCCTTCTTAGGTTGGGGTTTTGCCTGCTAAGCTACATCACTTACAAAGCTATTCTTGCCAGAGATACCAGCATGGAGAGACAAAGGCATTCGGGAAAGCATCACAGGTGACGATGTGAACAATAAAGAACGAACTACCTTTGTTTTCCCCAGTACCCAGTGATCCAATCTGGACTTTTCCAAGATAGCAGCACAGCTCTCTTTACTAGCAGGAGGTGTTTGATGTGCTCTGAATGCCAAGTAATAATACCTATTGAATAAAAGAGGAAGATGAAGCAGGTTTAGTCCTTATTTTAGTGTAGTAGAATTGCTCTGGACTCACTGGCAAGCAGTGTTTTTTAATAGTAAACATTTCTCAAGCACAAGAATATCGTGGTAGGTAGTGAAAGATGCGCTATTTATACTTACTAACTTGGTTCTTTCATATTTTCTGTGGTGTGGATTTTCCTTTTAATGTTGTTTTAATTTACATTCAGTGTATACTTGGTGTGTTTTGCAAGCAAAATCAAGATACCTAATCACTTAAGAACGCTGACATTTAGATCTCCTAGTGAAAGTCATAATTTTAAATGTTAGTATTACTATTATAAAAACAATTTCAATCCCATTGTACTTATTTTGACTATGCTTTGAGAAGTCCCATCTCAAGTGATCTGTCGCTAGCAAGTGATCAGAGCCTGACACTACAGATCTCTGCAGAGCTGCATGTCTTAATTGAGGACTGAAGTAGGCATGTTTTCTTGATGCAGTCACCAAAACCACATTTGTTTTCTTAAATGACATCATTTGAGTGAACTTCTAAACTTCAGATGAAAGGGTTTCTGGGTAGATTCAAAGAACACCACTGTAGAGGAGGAGAAAGATCTTTTCCTGGCCCATCCTAGGTTCACAGCTGAGGTCCCTATAACAAAAGACAGATTAACAAGAGGAAAGAATCCAAATTTATTTAAAGTAAGTTTTATGTGACGAAGAAGCCTTCCTTCATAAGAACATGAAGACACCCAGAAACAGTTACTCTGGTGTAGTTTTATGCCGGTTTGATGAAGAAGTGGATACTGTGGAGAAATATGATTGGACGAAAGGGTATGGAAGAATGGAAGTAAACTGGGAGTAAATGGGAGACTCAGCAAGACCTCTCTGTTCTTCAGATTCTTCTGTGTGTTCCAGTGTCCTTAGAGGTGAGGGCATTCCTTTTTTCTGGGAACAGGGAAGACCTCTCGAGTCTGACTTGCTTCAGGGAAAGTCAGAAAATCCCCCTTAGGCTTTGTGACCTGCCTCAGGGCAGAAGGACAGAGTGATCTTCCTGCCTGCAGTTTTCTCAGATGATAAGGTGCTGTGCTTTGGGGTGGTATGTCCTGAATGCATTACTACCAAACTTTTTCACCTCACTCCTCCCTCTTCCTCTTTCTTCTTCTCCTTCTCTTTATTTTTTTGGGGGATGGGATGAGGGGTGTGGTAGTGCTGAGGATCAAACCCAGAGCCTTGCACTTGCTAAGCACATACTCTACTATTGAGCTACATCCCCAGCCCCTCCTTTCTTTATTGGTCTCCCTGTTTTTAAAAATAAATAACTTGTTACATATACTATCCTTTTAGAAAATCTTACCTTAGTTTTTCCTCAGAAAACTTTTAAGGATCTTTTTTCTGCTCTTTGCTACCATCTATAATAAAATTCAACCTCCTGGAAGCTTAAACTTTATTTCCTTGTCAAGGATGTTTTTTCCCCCTTCATCAGAAAAGGTTAATCTGCTAGTTTGAAATTACTTTTAAATATACAATTGTGTTTACTTTTGTAAAAAATCATCAAAATATGAAACATGCCCCTTCCTCCTGCCAAATGTATCCATATCTCTCCGTGATGGAAAAATCGATATACCTGCTCAGTACTTGAGTCAATTTTATTTTTTGTGCTACTATTAGGCTATAAGGCTGGATTTGCTGGATACTTCTGCATTCAGAGATCCTGGGACTGTTTCCAAGGCTCTAAGTCTGGGTCCCCATCCTTTGGAAGGGAGGGCAGTGTCCTTAGACCCTGGATGGTGGCTGGGGCCAAATGATGGTGGATGCTTTGGCCCAGAATTTTGCTAATAGCAGATGTCCTCCAGAACTCAGTGGGAGGAGCCGAGCCTGGGCTCATCTGGGCAACTCATGGTATCAGCAGAGATTCTTCAGCATGACTCTCTCCAGCCCTGTAGTTTCATCATGGCTTCTGTGACTTGTCTTTGGTCACAGCAAAAAGATTGTCCTGGTGTTCATGGGGCTGGTGGGATGGTTGGAAGGTTTAAATGAGGTCATGGGAAAGCTGATGTACAAAGAGCTTAAGCTGTGACAGTCTGTGGTAAAACCAGGATTTCCTGCACTTTCCTGCCTGGTCACTTGTCCCATGGGCTCCCTTGGCTTCCAGCAGCCCAGGCTTGCTCTTGTGAGTGCTCAGTGCCATTGGCGACGAGATATTTAAAGAGAATCTAATGAATAACCAGAACTGCGAAAAACACAAGAGGAATGCTAGATATGTTCCAGTTCTCCAACCAAGGATTCATACTTAGTTTTCAGACATCTGTGAATGCTACTTAGCAACTGCTAACTTTTAAACAGGGAGAATGTGTCCTGAACTAACATAAATATTAGGACTTAACTTAGATTTTTCAGTCCTTGAAACCAAATCTTTTAATTTATTATGATGATAATATTTATATCTGACTTAGTTCAGAAAGAGATGGGTAATGGCACTCAAAGAGGTGAAGTTTCAAAAACCATTGTAGATACAGATAATCGAGTTATCTATAGTAATCACATTAGAGAAGCATAATGTGTGTTTTTGTGGAGTAAGTTCAGATTCCAGTAGGTAATATGGTAAAACAGCACTCTGAGCTCCTGAGTGCTTCAAGGTCAAGGCTACACTAAAGGAACCAACCTATGAGGTCTGCCAGGATGAGGGTCTTTTGGGGGAGATCCAACCTACCTTCTTCCTGAGGCAGTTGATGAGTTAAACAAGCTGAAAGTAGGCAATATGGAAAACAACAAGTGTATATATTTCAAGGGTCTTGACACATGATGGCATTAATAAAAACTAGTTCGTCCCTAAAGTGCCTCTTATAGGTAGAATTGATCTCATAGGCTGGAGTCTGAGCAATGAGTTATTAATTTTTTAAAAGAACTGATATGAATCTAGCTACTGAAGTTTGATTTTTAATGTAAGAAACAAACGCATAAACAAAATGATAAAATTGAATGCTATTTCTCACCAGAAAAAGACTTATAAATTGGTCTACATAAAAAAAAATTGAAAATTTGGAAAGAATAGGCATTTTTAAGAGTGTCATTGTTTAACTATTACATTTTATTATGCTGTCCATGAAGAGGCCCCTACAAAATGCAATTGTTTGGTATGTAGACATTTCCCACCAAATCAATGTTGGCGAATTTCTTGGCCAAACTTCAAAGCCTATTTAATCTTTTCAATTTGTCTATTTCCTTTGAGGAGAAAGAAATGTTCATTTCTCATGTTTCTTTCCTGTGCTGTCCAGTACAAATGGAGAAAGTCCTTGACAAAACAGAGAAAAGAAACAAGAGAGTGTGTTAAATGCACTGAAGTTGCCCTCTGAGACCTGGTCCATCTCAGCAAGAGGAACACTTTTTGGTCTTAATCATAAGAATGTGAGGAACATAAAAACCTGTAATGTCCAAACATTGCCCTTCCAGGATGCAACAAGGAACAAAGAATATCAGGTTCCCAAGAACTTCTAAGCTTTCCCTAGAGGGAAGAGGACCTTAAAGATTAGGTAGAGGTCAAAAGACTAAAGGGGCCATGGAGAAGAAGCTAAGCGGGAAGGTGCCCTTGGACTTCATTCAAGGTGGACTCTATAATGACTGAAAGGAAATTTAATTACAAAGGAAAAGACATGTTTGGAAATTTTGGAATCTTTGAGTGTATCTGATCAGCTATCAGCAAGGTTGTTTTCTTTCTTATAAGAGCTGGACCTGAGCTCTTCTAGAAGCAAGGTGGGCAGAACTGAACTTAAACTTCAGACCCTACCACCATGTGTTTGGTGCTAAAACCAAGGCACCTAGAATTTGAAAGACAGAGAACTAGAGAAAGAGAGAACCCTGGAGATCCGTGGAGGATTTCCTCAAATATTCAGCAGAGTATTGATTGGCACATGAATTGGAGGGAACTACACAAGTCTGAGGAAAGAATCATTAGTGAGGATTACAGGGAATTGTGCCTAATGCTCGCACAGGGCTGGCAGTAGTGCCTGTTTCCACCAGCCAGACTGGTTAACCTCATAATTCATAGGACAATGCGTAAAGTACTCAGGAGGGTTTTGTTTTAATGATGAGAAAATATTAGTGATAAACATAGTTCTCTTTTCACCTAACAAATCTTAAAAGCAAGAAAAAAAAAGGATAAAATTACTTCCAAGTAACTTAACAGCATCTCTGAATAAAGCATAGATATTCATTGGTATACAAGAAAGATGAAATTGGCAATATTTGGCATCAAATCAAGATTCCTGACCGGCAAGAAAATATGACCCACAGCGAGAAGAAAAATCAACCAGCTGAAATGGATTCAAAAGAGAGACAGGTATTAAAATTTACAGATAAGGACATTAAAATACTATTTAACTATATTCCAAAAGATACAAAAAATCTAAAAAGAACTTTTAGAAATAAAAACTACATGATGTGTGGGATGAAAAATATACATGACAGAATCAGCAACAGATGAGGAATTGCAAAAACAAAGTTTTGTGAACCCAAAGACATGGCAATAGAAATTGCAAAAAATAAAATAGAAAAATAAGTTTCAAAATAAAAACAGCCTTGTGAACAGTGGGGCAATTTCAAGTTGCCTTAATGTATGTAATTGGAGTCCTTAGAGGGGAGGAAAAATTAAGGGGAATAGAAAAAATATTCAAAGTGATGAAAACATTTCCAAATTTGATGAAAATTGTAAACTAACAGATCCAAGAAGTTCCAACCACAAAAAAGTTAAAGATAACCACACCAAAGAGTACTAAACCAAATTTCTCAAAACCAGTGATAAAAGGTGGGTGTGGTGGTACACACCTGTAATCTCAGAGACTTGGGAGACTGAGGCAGGAGGATCACAAGTTCAAAGCCAGTCTCAGTAACTTAGCGAGGCCCTAAGCAACTTAGCAAGACCCTGTCTCAAAATAAAATATAAAAAGGGACTAGAGACGTGGCTGAGTGGTTTAACATCCCTGGATTCAATCCCTGGTACCAAACAAAGAAACAACAACAACAAAAATAGTGTAAAGAGAAAACCTTGAAGACAACCTAAGGAAGGTGGTAACAAGTTATACAGAGAGAAACAAAGATAAATATGACAGCAGAATTCTCAAAAGAAACAAGAAGAGGCAATAGCATAAAATCTTTAAAGTACTGAAACAAGTAAAATACTTTTCAAAAACAAAGGCAAAATAAAGACTTCCAGATATACAAAAACTGAATTTTATCACCAGAAGACTCACACTCAAATGTTAAAGGAAGTCTTTCACATAGAAGGGAAATAACACCATGGAAATAGGTATTTACATAAGGAATGAAGATACCCTCTGGGAAGTAGTTAGTAAATAGGGTTAAATTTTTTTTTTTCCTATTTTGCAGTACTGGTGATTGAACTCAGTGGCACACTACCCCTGAGCCCTCTATATTTTATATTTTGAGACAGGGTCTTTCCGTGCTGCCCAAGCTGGCCTGGAACTTTCCATTCTCCTGCCTCAGCTTGCCAAGTAGCTCAGATTATAGGTGTGCCATTGCACCTGTCAAAATGTTTTTTAAAATTATTTAAATATATTCAAGATACACTTGACCGAATAAAAATAATAGCAGTTGATTATGGGGTTTATAATTTATAGAGAATGAAATGTATGACAACAGCATAAAGGTCAGGAAAAAAGCAGTTGAAGTGAACTATTTTAAGATTCTGAGACTATAGGTAAAGTGGTGTAATATCATTTGAAGCTAGGCTAGGATAAGTTAAAGATGTGCACTATAAATCATAATGCAACCCCTAAAATAAACAAAACAAAGCACTATAGCTATGTCAGTAAAGGTCAGAAAGGTCAATATAGGTGAACATAGGTCAATAAAGATAAAATACAAAATCCTCAAAAAAATATTACAGGAGGAAAAGGTTAGTTGAAACCAATAAAAAAAAAACAGATAGCAAATTAATAGATTAAACTTAGCCATCTGAATAATAATGTTAAATATAAACGGTCAAAACACCTCCAATTTAAAGACAGAAAATTTCAGATTACGTGAAAGTGTAAAACATATATATGCTGCTTACAAAAAAAAGTGCACAAAAACACAAATAATTTAAAAGTAAAAGATACGTACCATGCCAACACTTGTCAAATAAAAATTGGACTGCTTGTGTTAATACAAGATAAAGTAGATTTCAGAGTCAATTAACAGAAGTCTCTTTCTTTAAACACACACACACACACACACACACACACACACACACATCCCTTATCTGTTCTCTGGAGAACACTGATTAATACAGCTCCAGTCCCTTTTGCTGTCATTCAGACTCACCAAATGGAGACAGACAACCTTGGTGATAAAGTTCTTACATACCACTGAGGGCTAACAAAGTCCTATGGAAACTGGGGGATGGCATAAATTTTGAGTAACTTCCTCCCACCTCTGTCATTTCTTCTCCCTTGGTTCCCTACAGATGTTTCACCTACTTGGGGTCTTAGGACACCTTAATCCAGCTGTCCCTCTACATGCTTGTAAATAGGTCTTCCTTAATCAGTTTCAAAACGCCATACCTGAGCATTCTCACAAGGTTGTCTGTCCAAGAGACCAGCTGGCCCCTCTAAGAAACATTTAGACCTGGAAGGGAACTTAAAATCATTGATTTAAAAAAAACAAAACAAAACAAAACAAAAAAAACCAGAAAAACAGAGGAGACAAAACTGGCTCTAGAAATTCTGTAAATGGAAGATCTGAGGTTCACCCAGTCTTCCAGCTCCAAGGCCAGGTTCCTCTGTGCTCCTCATCCCTCGGCTCTTCCTGTCCACCCAGCATGGCATGTGTAGTATTCCTGCCTCCCTAACAGGGGACTTCTATCCACACCATTTCTCACCTCGTTGGAACTTGCAATTGTCTAGAGGGATCTGAAATATGAGGCTTTTGACTTAGAAGTGTCGATTTCCGATATCTGAGCACCAGCTGTCACGGTCTTCTTGACCACATGTGAGGGATCCAAACAACATTCTCTTCTGACCAGGGCATCTATAGGCATTTGTGTTTCAGTAGAAAGCCATGCACACATCTTTAGCACACCCTTCTGGGTGATCACATTCTACTCCTGTTTATCCTCTTTGAGCTGTTTCAGAACTCTTTTTAAACGGAAGTTAACTGATAGAAAAATAAATTCTGTTCAGCGTGATGATGATTTTAATTGCCTTCTCCCCACTTTGGGAAACCAGTTTTGTTTTCATTTACTATTCCTCTCAACATTCTTTTGTTTCACATAAGCTGTGCTGTTTTGACTTTTCCTTTGAACTGATTATAACATCTGCCTGGTTCTCTCATATCACATGAATAAATTATTTTAACATATACCATATAAATCTTTATTTCTATATCCCAGTCATAATTTTTATCTTCTTCTGCTTTTTTTTTTTTTAGTACTAGAAGAGAGCCCAATAGGTTCTCCTCAGCCCTTTTTATTTTATTTCTGTGACAGGTTTCTCTAAGTTGCCTAGGCTGGCCTCAAACTTAGTGATCCCAAATTGCTGGGATCACAGGTATGTGCCACCATGTCTGGTTTCTGAACATTATATAAATATCCAAGCTAGAGGCGCACACACACCCAGAAACACAGGTTTGGAGGCAGAAGTCCTCACACCTACCTAGACCTGATCCTACTGAGCTCTTTAGAAAAAGAGCCTGCTGGGCTCAGAAATATGGCCCCTTTTCTACTTACAACTTTTGAAGAGAAAATATTGATTCATGGAATATGTTCATGTTGGACTTAGAGAGTCAAACCATTTTTCAATGGGATAACTTCACCACTAGAGTCTGAGATTGCTCTCCATTCATGACAGTCTAAGGAGTTGTCAGACACACTGAAGTAAAATGGTAGAGTACTCCCTTGGTATCCAAGGAGATTTGTTCCAGGACCCTCAAACTCCACAGATACTTAAGTCCCTTATTTAAAATGGTGTAGTGTGTACAACCAGAGAAATGGAAAATACACCCCATTTGTATACAATGATCAAAAAAAATAATAGAAATTGTAGTTTTTGCATATAACTTATATACGTCCTCCTGTATACTTTAACTCTACACTACTTACAATGCCTAATGCAAAACAAATACCATATAAATAGTTATTGTTAAATACTGTATTGTTTAGGGAGTCATGACAACTAAAAATCTGTGCATGTTTAGTATCACTACAATTTTGTTTTTTAAATTTTCAATCCAAGGTTGGTTAAATCCTTGAATGCTGAGTCCATAGATTCAGACTATTGAATTGTGGTTTTATTTGCATTTCCTTAATTACTAATGAGGCTGGGCTTTTTGTTCTCAATGACATTCACTGACAATGTACAATATACACAAAAAATTCAATTTCTCTACTTTTTCCTAATGATTAGTTTAACTCTGAAGACAAAGGAAGAAGAGTCACTCACTTTAGATAAAAAAAATTATTAACATTGGAGAGCACTTACTTTTTATAACCCCTCTCACTTTAAATTGCATCTCTCATCATGGTCCTTTGCATCTGTATTTTTATGGTGTTTGGAAAAGATTTGTATCTTTTAAAGATGCTTTTGAAATTCTAACCTATAATGAAGGAGCTCTGCTTTGATTCATCCCTCCAATTTGAGGGCATATAAAACATCCGTACCTCTAAATGAAGATTTGCACAGCCCTAAGCTAAGAGATTTTTTTTCAAGGATTGTGTTATGGTTTGGAAGTGAGGTGTCCCCCAAAAGCTCAAGTGTGAGACAACACAAGAAGGCTTGGAGGAGAGATGATTGGGTTATAGCCTTAACCTAATCAGTGAATTAATCCCCTGGTAGGAATTAACTGAGTGGTAACTGAAGTGGTAGGGTGTGGCTGGAGGAGGTGGGAATTGGGGTGTGGTTTTGGTGTATATATTTCACCTCAAGCCCCAGGGAATGGAGCTGGCCTTCTATGGACTAAGACCTCTAAAACCTTGAGCCCTCAACTAAACTTTTCCTCCCTTAAAAAATTGTTCTGGCCAGACCCTTTTGTCACAGCAGTGAAAACACTGACTAACACAGATTGCTCTATAGACTGAAACATTTTTATTTTTCTTTTAGGATGGAGTATTCATTCTGAATACTTTTAGAGCTTTAGTATAACCACTTTGTCTCCACTGACTACTTTCTACATTACACTGACTTTTTACCTCCATTCGTTTGTTCTTTAAATAAAACGTTATACTCTGGCTTAGATAGGTTTGTGTGTTGGAAGCTTTGACCCCAAGGTAGTAGGTTTTTTCTTTTTGGGGTAGGGGAGGACCTTTAAGGGGAGGATTGGCAGAAGGGCTTGGATCTTCCTGGGCTTACTGCCCTTGGAAGGAACTACTGGTCTCCCAAAGTGAGTTCTTAGAAGTGTGAGCTGTTATGAAAGCCCGAGACTGACCCCTGAGTTTCTCTTTGGCTTCCTGTTTCAGGATACGAGCACTTCCTCACACATAAGCTCCTGCCATTGTCCATGGTCAAGAAGTGATACAGCCAAAGAGAACTCTCACCAGAGCAGAGCCAATGCCAGAACCATGCCCTTGAACTTCCAAATCTGTGAACTAAGTAAACTTTCTTCATGAGTCATGTGCCTCAAGTATTTTGCTATAGCAATGAAAAAGCTAATTCAATGTAGGACCTACAGATGTACCAAGCACTGGCAGAAGTGCTAAATGATGTGAATGAGTAATGTAGACAATTTCCCTGCCCTCATGAAGTTTATATACTAGTGGGGGAGATAAACAAAAATATGAAGGACATCATTTTAGGTAGGGGTAAGTGCTGTAAAGAATAACAAATTGGGGTAGGAAAACTCAATGAATATATTTTGGGGTATTTTGACAGGCAACCATAAGTCACAATAAGGGAATTCAAGTCTTGCCATATGTGGACCTGCTGAAGGAGCCCTTAAGCAATCATGTGCAGACCATCTGCATCAGATTCACCTGGAGGTTTCACAGATGATGAGGATTCCTGAGTCACACAGGATTCTTTTGACATAGAATCAGAGTCTCTGGGGTTGACCTCAGGAATCTGTATTTTAATAAGCTCATATCATGATTCAACTATAGTTTGAGAACCTCTGGCTTAGGGGAACATGATAATTGACTGCCATCAAGTGGAGAAGGGAGATGATCTGTTCAGTAAAGACCAGAGAAAAGAACAGGGATGGAAGTTTAGAAGCTTCTGCATGTTGATTTTGGTCAGGTGCAGGGATGACATATGGTGACCAGACATCTAAAATATGGAATGGCTGTCTTGGGGGCCAAGAAGTAAATTCAATGGGAAGTTAGTTGATAAGATTAATAATGTTACCAAAGGATTTCCAGGTATTTTAGTTAGGCAATTGGACCTGGTGACCCTTTAAGATTCCTTCTAACAAAGATGCTGTATGGACTTCTCTCTGGGACCAAAGAATTGCTTCCGTGATTTTAAAATTGATGTTTATCATTGATGCAATACTGTTATGGTAACAAATCTTGGGTTACTGCTTTATATTTGGATAATAAATTGGAAAACTCCTAAAATTTCCCTAGATAGTCTGTTAGGGGCTCTTAAAAGCTCACCTATGGTCTCTTTCACAGAATATTCTCCTCAACATCCACCTAGAATCCTGGTTCTCAGCCTAATCTCCCCATAAGCAGCACCACCATCTGGAAATTTGGGAAAAATGCAAATTTTCTCCTCTTTCTCCCTCCCCCACCCCACTGAATCAGAACCTATGGGGGTTGGGTCCAGGAATCATTTTAACAAGTCCCCCAGGAGACTCTGGTGAGAAAGCTGGAGAACCACTGAGAGAAGCAGAACGCTGGAAGTGAGGTGACCAGTCTCCACAAGGAAAGAAAATGGCTCTCTTGTCTCTCTTTGTTAAACTCAAATGACTTATGGGGTCTCTGGAGCACATCATTTTCCCTTGGAAAAGGTCAACTGCTCAGAATCTACCCTAAAGAAATCCTCACATATGTTTAATATTTAGGATTTGTCACTGATCACTGCTGACAAACAATTGGAAACAATTTCAGGGTCCATTAGTAGAGGAATGACTAAAAAAATATGGATATCAATGAAGGAGTTGAGAGGAATATGTGAGCACTATGGAACAACATGGATTTGAATCTAATACATATTGTTATACAGAAAAAAAAAGTTGCCAAATGGTACAGAAAGTGTAGTTCAAGTTGAGCTAAAAATACAGAGCTTCTTTTCTTTCTCTCTTTCTCTAGCTCTGTGTTTGTGTGTATTCTGAAAGTCAAACTACTAAAAGAGTTAACAGTGGCTACTTTATAGTGGGGTAGTGATTGATTGGGCCAAAGCTGGGAAATAAATTTAAGAATGTGGGGAAAAAATTATAGCCTTTACATAATACTTAAAATTTTTAGAGGAAATGTATTCATACATTCTTTTTATATTTAAAAATTAATTTAAAACATTAGGTAAAAATAATTATGGTTTAATTATAATTGGCCCAAATCCTGGCCAAAAGAATCATAGATTTAATAATTTAATCAATATCACTTGCATCTAAATAGGAATATCCCCTATCATGTGGCAAAGATCCTTAACTGTTTTCCCATTTTAAATATTCATCGAGGGATTCTCAATCTCCATCAATGACCACCCAGACTGTCTATTCAGAAACCCCAAATACTGGACAATTATCTGAATAATTCAATCAATATAAATAATTTTCTCTTGAGTAGAAAATGGAAATAGTAGAGCTATTTTGGCCTGGATAATTTGATAATTACACCCAATTGCTCATTTCCCTTCATGTATTTAAAATTCCAGATTTAGTTTATTAAGTTCTTATATTTACCATAAGCCCTTTTATTTTAATTTTTTCCCTTCGTGTTTGGCCTTGAGTAAAGAGACAACAGCTGGCCACCATCTGCTGCCAGAGAGTAAAAAAGCCATTATATTCATTATACCCTTAGGAAGACTCCTAAATTTGGGCCTTGGGAGAAGAAGTCACATTGATCTGTGCAATTAGATTGAGATTATAAACTCCTTCTGATACAGTATGACTCACTACAGCATTCTGTATACAATAGGCATTTAATAAATATTTCTGCTGCTATTGCATTATAAGCTTAATAAGAGGCCTTCAAAAAGGAAGAAAACCACAGTGAGACTGGAAATTGGAAATTGGGACTGAGGTTATTCACTAATCAATCTGTAATAAAAAGCTGAACTTCAAACTGCTTATTCTATTTGACAATTAGAAAAGTTATCAAAGGACATGCTTTCTGATTGAGTTCCGTAAGCTGCTTTTGCAGTGAATATTCAGATGAGTTCAATTGTTGTTATGGTTTAGATACAAAGTGTCCCCCAAAAGCTCATTGTAAGACAATGCAAGGAAGTTTAGAGGTGAAATGACTGGGTTTTAAGATCCTTTACCTAATCAGTGCATTAATCTACTTGAATGGATTAACTGGGTGGTGACTGTATGTAGGTAGGGTGTGGCTGGAGGAGGGGGATCACCAGAGATATACATCATGTCCCTGGCCAGCTAAGCTCTCTTGCTTCTTCCTTGTTGCCATGTCCTGAGCAGCTTTCCTCTGCCACATCCTTCCGCCATGACGTTCTCCCTTACCTTGGGCCCAGAACAATGGAGTCAGCCATATATGGACTGAGACCTCTGAAACCATGAGCTCCAAATAAACTTTTCCTCTTTTAAAATTATTCTTATTGGGTCTTTTAGTTACAGAGGTGAAAAAGCTGACTACAACAACTGTCTTATTTATTTTGAGGAGGGGCTTTGAAATTCAATAACTCATTTCACTTTCTGACTCTACTTTATACTTTCTGAGACTTTGAGCCAGTTTCTTCATTTGTAAAACCAGAGTAATATTATCTATTTGGGGGGTTAATACCAATGTTGCAATGATATATGTAAAATTCTACCATGAAGCCTGTCATAACAGGTACTCCATAAATACCCATCTCTCCGTTCTTCTCTTCCTTCCTTTGATAAAAATAAATTTTTCTCTTCCCCCTTCCAAATTTGTGAGGAAAAGTAGCTAGTAATCTTTCCTTTGAATCACCCTGAAACCATGGTGCTCAGGTATAAGGTAGAGGTCAATGTGGATCAGCTGATGGACTGGGCAGCACTTTCCCAGAGCATGTATTGGGAGTAATTCCAAGGTCACGTCCAGGTTCTGAAGGAAAAAGGCCTTGATTGAGGAGCCAAGTCTACAGCTGGTCTAGAGAGCAAAGTGCTGCCACAGGTCAGGTATCTGTCTTCCCTGGAATGGAAGGTTTCCTTATATTCTTTCTCCTCTTCCGCTTTTCCTTCTTTTGTTCATTATTATCTTCATTCATTTTTCTGCTTCTTTATTATCATTTCCTAACATAAATTAGTTTTACTGAACTTTATCTTAAGGAATCCCCAGGCAAGTTCACAGAGTTTGAACTCAGCTTTTGATTTTGATTTTTTTTTTTATGGGGAGGTGGGTGGGTACTGGGGGTTGACCCCAAGGATGCGCTACCATTGAACTACATCTCTGGCCCTTTTTATTCTGAGACAGGGCCTTGCTAAGTTGCCCAGGCTGGCCTCAAACTTGTGATTCTCCTGCCTCACCCTCGGAAGTCACTAGGATTACACTCGGGGTCATCATGCCTGGTCAGTCATGGGGTTTTATAGGGTAGTCATGGGTATTCCATCTGAGTGTCCTGAGTGAGTCTTCTCAATCAAATAGATATGTTCAATACCTTCACAACATCTTGCCTTTTTTTAAAAAGGCTGACTCCATACCTTGGCAGTTGCTCCCCGTGTAAGTAGATTCTTCTCTGTGACTGAGTTAGTTTCTGAATCTGCTCATAATGTAGAACATAAGGGAAATCAGGAAAGATAGTGTGAATTTATTATGACTGCCACCACTCAGTATCTTTGAAGAACAGTGTGATTGATATCACCTCTTGCATCCACTTTTCAAATCACCACTACAAATTCCTGACTAAATTTGTAGAGCTATCAACGACAAAGATGATTTTGCTGGTAATTGAATATGTGAAAGGCAGCTGTCAGCGGTGTGAGCTCCAAAAGAAAGGCAGAGTCTGCAAATCGTTTGTTTTGCATTTTGGATTAGCTATACCCTGAGGCAAACTGGGAAACTTTCAGCAACAGCAGTAAGGACACTTTGCACCCACCCTGTCCCAAAGAATGGCTGGAGGTGGTCACAGAAATTCTCTTCAGTCTATGGTAACCTGGAGAAGCAGATAACCACCACCTCCTACAGATGGGACCTCAGAAAAGCTGTTTCACTTCTCTGGCCTCAGACTTGTCATCTGTCAGTGAGGTTACACCAGGCCATCCCTCCAGAGTCTTTTGATGATATTATAAAAGGCACTTATAAAATTTTGTTTTGTTTATTGCAATAATCAAGATTAGAACAATGGTGACATAACTGTTAAAAGATTAAAGAAGTCATCCAAAATCCAACCTCCCTGATACATAAACTACTCTAATACATAAACTACCCAAAAGGTATTAACACACACAGCTGGAGAGGTAGCAACCAAAGAAAGATGGGCAGGAAGGGCAGTCTGTAAGGTCAGTAGTCAGAGATCCAATCGCAGAGCCTGCCCCGGAAGGTCCCTGTGGACTACTCACTTAAGCATGGACATAATTTCCTCACAGTGTTGCGGTTATCCATTTTCCCCCTAAGTATTGCCTCTTAACATGTCCCTCACTACCGTCAAAGCCAGTTTGCAGGGAACTGAGGGTTTTGTTCACCTTGCTGCAGATATCCTAGCTTACCTGAATGGCACATTAAGGCCTGTTTACATGAGACTCTCAGCCATGTAGTTACAGGTGAAAAAAGTCCCATGGTGTCCCAAAGGATTGGTTTCCTCATTCCTTATTCACCCTTGACTTCCCAAAGAGCAGAAGCTTTAACTCACTGAAAACTGAAGTTTGACTTTAGCCTTTTTTTTTTAGTTGTCAATGGACCTTTATTTTATGTATGTATGTATACTCTGGACTGAGAATCGAACGCAGAGCCTCACACATGCCAGGCTAGCATTCTACCACTGACTCACAACCCCAGCCCTGATTCCAGCCTTTTTTGAGGTGAGGTGTTTGGGTTGTTCTGTGAGGCTTATTTTTCCTTGAACCCTGTCCTATGAGCTGGCACTAAACTTGGGGCTCTGTGAGGGAATGTGAGGGTCTATGTGTTCATAGGTGAGCTTTTTGCAGTGATGACATGACTTTCAGCTCCCTGCGTGAGTGTTAAGGGACAGGCTATTGTGGGAGAACATGTGCCTTTCTCTTGGCAATGGAATTAGAGGGTTCTCAGGATCTCGCCTGCTGTACTCAGATGCTCTGCACTTGCTAATTCTTAAGCTAATATGCTGAGGAAGAAGCCAGGTAGCAAGGAGTAAGAACAAAGGGGTTGTGAGGAAGTGTTTATTTTTCAGTCCCTTTTCATTCAGCAGCTTCCCAATTGATAAATATTAGATCTCCTCTCTGAAAAATATGATTAGCTACTTCCTGTCTCCATATTCACATCTCCCTGGTTAACTGAACACTGGTTTTTGTGTAAGTGACAAGGTGCCCCACCCCAGTCCTGAACTCCACTTCCTAAACCTCTCCCAGATGCTAGTAATGATCGTGAGGCTGAGGTGGGGACTAATGAGGTGCATTTGAAATGGCTTCTGGAAAAATGTTCTTTCCTGATAAAAGTGGTACAGATGTCGTTGGCTGAGCTCCTTTATTTCTGCTTTAAAAGCAGATCTGAAGGCTGGAGGGGCAGCTCTCATTTTTTACCACAAGCCTATGAGCTGATTCACACACAGAAGATTGTACGAAGGGACTAAGAGTCGGAAGGTGTCCAGTTCTCCGATGGCATCATGGAGCAGTTGAATTAATGCTAGAAATAGCTTACCTCTAAATTCCTTTTCATGAGAGAATAAACCAACAAGCCCATTTGCCAGTGGTTATCAGTTTGGGTGATATTGCCCCCAAGAAGACATTTGACAATATCTAGAGATTTTTTTTTTTAAGAGTTGGGGATCAAATCCAGGGTATCGCACATGCTAGGCAAGCGTTCTACCACCAAGCTTATCCCCAACCTCCTAGAGACATTTTTGATTGTCACAACTGCTAATAGTGGGGAGAGGTGGGTATTGGTATCCAACAGGTAGAAGAAGCTAGGCAAGAAACTGCTAAATATCTTATAAGATATAGGCCAGTGTCCCACAAATTAAGAGTTATCTGATCCAAAATATCAAAGTGTCAGGTTGCAAGGTTGAGAAACTCTGGTTTAAACCACTAAAAATGTTTATTTCTGTGCTACTCATAGTTAAATGCATTTCTGACTTATAGAGTCCTTCGTTTAAGAAACAAGGAACATACTCTATGGGCAAGACACCAGGCATGAGAGGTGCTAGGAATACAACAAATAGGGTCTACACCATTTCCTCCAAAGTTTATAGTCTAGTAAGGCAGACAGACATGTTAGGATAAAAATAAGAGAACATTCCAATGCAGGGTATCAACGTTCAGTGTGGATGCAGAGGATGGAGTAACCTCCAGTTTGGTGTCCAGATAGGCTTCACATGGAAGGTGCTAGGCTGGAGATGGAGAGGAAGGGAGACCTCCATACACAGAAGCCTTCCCAAGGAGAAGACAAGGCCAATTGTCATGCATGACTTGGAGGGCCCAAGGTCAGGCAGGTACTTGTCTAGGGTAGGTGAGGCAGAGCAGTGGGGGAAAAATGGGAATAGTAGGTTGGGTCAATTACGGAAAGCCCTGCCTCCTGATCTTACCATCTAGGTGATGAGGAATAGGCACAGCTCTGTGTTGATGAAAGAACCACAATTTATAGTTTTATAAACATAATTCTCATGGCAGTATAAAGGGTCATGCGGAAGGGCACACACAGATGAATGAGTTAGAAATGTCAGGTACACCTCAAGGCCAGGCAGAAATTCCACTGAGAGACAGAGGAGTGTTCCACAAGGTACAGCAGGAAGTAGTCAAAAGAGAAAAAAATGTCTAGGATGTTCTTCATCATGTTTCTCTGTAGTCCTTCCCTATATGATTTTCTATTAGCCCAGTGATGTTAAAGACAAGAATGTGCTTTCGCTCTCCTTGGGTTCTTAGCACCTCACTACAGGGCTTGCCAAAGCCATAGGACCTCATTATATACTTTCTCTTGATAACAGGAAGGTAGTGTCAATGATCAAGAAATGAAAAGGCCTGAGGTTGGTGGCTTGATCTGGTAGTGAGACACATGTATCTGCCTCTTGGATTCATCCCTAGGGACCTCTCTGGGATAAGACTGAAGGAAGATAAAGTCAACAATAAAAATCCAAATATGAAAGCCTTAAAAATAATGGTCAGCTCAAAAAAAAAAATGTCTAGATGTCCAAAGTCAAAAAATAAAAGGTCTGGGGCTGTAGCTCACTGGTAGAGCACCTCAGGGTTCAATCCCCAATACTCCAAGAAAAATGGCGGAGGGGACAATGATCATCATAACAAGAAAGCAGATGGGAAAATGGTAACAGATTTGGAAGACAATTAATCCTAAACTGCAGCAGGGACAGCTACATAGCCACCTGGTTTATACCAAAGGACCCTCCTCTGCCCCCACACACCCTCATTGCAGAAGACTTAGAAATGTATAGACCCAGACACCTCTGAAAGTATGGGGGAAAAAGGATCTAAAACAGGAAAATTTCTTTAAAATTAATAAAGAAGGCCAGGTGTGGTGGTGCATGCCTGTCATCCTAGTGACCTGGAAGACTGAGTCAGAATTGAAAGTTCAAGGTCAACCTCAGCAACTTAGTGAGGCCCTAAGCATCCTAGTGAGACCCTGTCTCAAAATAAAAATTTATAAAAAGGCAGAGGGTTGGGGGGCATGGATGTGACTCAGTGGTTACACATCCCTGGGTTCGATCCCTGGTACCAAAAAAAAAAAAGGCCCAGGGACCTAGCTCAGAGGTAAAGTGCCCCTGAGTTCAATTCCCAGTAGCAAAAATACATAAATAAGTAAAAGGAATAAAGAAACAGTCTTATCACCAGATTGTCCTCCCCAGTTGTAGAGGAAAATCTTCTAGAACAGAAGCTTTCTATTTATAGTCACTCAGAGGTGAGTGGTAGCAAACCCAAACAGAGGGTGGATGAATACTTCTGTATACTGAGTATTGAAACTCCCAGTTCTCTTCTTCCACTGGACTGGAGATTCCTGGCAACTGTTCTAGGTGGAAGACTAGCTTTCTGAGGGCAAACATCAGTCCATGAATGGAATTAACATTAGAGAACTTTGTATTCATTTGAGTAGTTGCCCATCAGATGCTATTTTTGATCTTCTACACCCAGGGAGGATGTCATAGGAGTGTGACCAGTTATAACTCTGCCCAGTGGGGGGATCTGATTCAACTTGAACCCCATTTAGAACACAATACAATGAAAAGGAACGGGGAGAAAGCTGTTGGTGAATTCCCAACCCAGAGGTGGCTGGTTGACAACTTAAAGTAGATATTCTATAGGAAGAAGGAAACACTGCAAACCCGCAGAAAGAAAAAGGCAGCTTTGGGGAGCACATTATAAATAATGGTGAGAATTTTGCAGTATAAACAGGAAAAAGATGTTTCCTTGAGTATAACAATCATTAAAGACTATGCTTAGAGCACAAACAGAAGCTGGGAAAGAGACCCTGACAAAGGAAAGTGACATTCAACACAGTCCCATGTGGAACATGAACATCATGGGTCAGGAACATCATGGACCACATCAAGAGGATCAGAGAAATATGTCAACTCTAAGAAGATGAATTCAAACTGGGCCAGAATTCAAAACTCAGCTAGACTGGATTTTCCCTAACCCCTTAGTAAAGTGGAGTTGGAAACTGTTTTCAATAACCCATTTTATAGTATGTGGAGATATATAACAGAAAAACAAAGAAACCAATGCTTAGGTTATAATATAGTACACTGTATATAGTACTTTCCAGAATTAGCATTCAATTGTTATCAATAGGATATTTGTTCTTGGAAAATTCTAAATTAAAAGACTCCTATAGGTAGGTAGATAACCTGGGTACGGTGGACCTTTCTGTGGTTACAATTGGTTCGAGGGCACAGAATGGTCAAAATAAAGGGCACCGGCCTGATGTTTTAGTCTATCCACACCCATTCCTTTCTTTAAGTGGGGTTCACCCTGCCCCTGGCCCTTGACCCAAGGTCACACCCTGGACACTGTGATGGTTCAAGAGTGGGCATGTGATCCACACTGGAACAGAGAGTTCACGGTGTGAGAACTCTCAGAAACCCTCTGTGGCAAACTTCCAGGGTCATCTTTGTCAACATGTAAGGAGGACTGCCCACTGATGGGAAATTCATTAGAAGAGAGAAAAACAAGGAGGACAGAAGGAAAAATCCAGTGACTTGGTAAATTTGTGTGATGCCCTGGATCCAAGCAAATCTTTGGACTTCTTAGTTTTATAAACCAAGACATCACTCCCTTTTCATTTTTTTTCGACTAGTTTGAGTTGACTTTGGTCACTTATCCCTGAGAGATCTCTGACTAATATGCCCAGCAAGCAGCCTGTTTATAGAATAGTGCCTCTGCAAGATGTATCCATGCTGTGTGAGGGAGCTCCAAGTGGTTCCTTTCTTCTGGAGTGTGGGCTAAGAGTGGGGAGATGAAGAAGAAGAGGCTAGAACAGGAGCCAGAACAGAGCCCCTTATCCTATTGAGCTTGCCTTTTTTGAAACTGGATTCTCAGAAAAATCATTCTTTGTTGTAGAGAAGGAAGGCAAATTTGTTTAAAGTCACCCTTCCCATGTGACCTCTAATAATAGCATTTTCAAAGTAGGTTAGAGCCTTTTGAAAATCAGTTTATTTAAGGTTTTCACCTCTTATGAATAAAGAGCTACCATGACTTACCTGAAATCTTACACTCTATCAATCTAGATTGTCTATTACAGTGCAAATGAAACTTAACCTCAACAAAGTCAGCTTCAAAGTTCTGTCATGAGCTTCAAAAGAGCAAGGACCAGAGTCAGGAGATGGTAAAAGAAAACAGAAATGAAAGAGAAAGTGTAAGAGTTTGATTCAACTCAGCCAATATTTATAGAGCCCTAATTTGTGGCAGATGGACAACAAAGATATAAAGTAGACTGAAAATAACCCATTTCCCAGACAGTTCAGGTTGAGGTGAAAAGCCGAGCATTCCTATGGGGGTCTGGATGCTTCTTTTAATCAAGGAAGCAACAGGCTCAGATGGGAATTTTAGATAAATCCTACCCAGTCATTGAGTCCAATCAGGAAGTATGGCATGAGGGTGGACAAAATAGCTTTAAAAGGCCTACAACATAGATCAATGGAATAGAATGGAATGCAGAGTCCAAAATAAACCCTTACATTTATGGCTGAGTGATGTTCAACAAAGATGCCAAGACAGTCCAATGGGGGAAAGAAAAGTATTTTCAACAAATGGTTCTGGGACAGCTGGATATCCACCTACGAAAGAATGAAGTTAGACTCTTACGACCATACACAAAAATTAATGCAAAATGGATCATAGATCTAAAACACAAGCACTATAATTATACAACTCTTAGGAAAAAAACAGGATTAAATCTTTGTGACCCTGGATCAAGTGATGGTTACTTAGATAGGATATCCAAAGCACAAGCAACAAAAGAAAATCTAGGACTTCATAAGAATTAAAAATCCTGTGCTTCAAAGAACACCATCAAGAAACTAAAAAAACAATTCATAGAATGAGAGAAAGTATTTGCAGTAAGGGACTAGTATCCAGAATACATAAAAATCAACAATAAAAATGGGCAGAGTTTAGAAACACATTTCTCCAAAGAAGATATACTAATGCCCAATAAGCACATGAAAAGTTGTTTCACATATTTAGTCATTGGAGAAATGCAAATCAAAACTACAACAAGATGCCACTTCATACCCACTAGAATGGCTAAAATAAAAAGTCTGACAATAACAAGTGTTGGTGAGGATGTAGAAAAATTGGAAAAAATTGGAATTCTTATAACATTGCTTATAAGGGTATAAACTGATACAGCCACTTAGAACTTAGGGTTCCCATACCCAGAAATTCTACCTTAGGTAATACCCCAAAATAAGTAAAAATGTGTTTACATCAAAAGTTACATATAAATGTGCACAATAGCATTATCCCAGAAATGGAAATGATAAAAAGGCTGCCAACTGAGTAAATAAACAAAATATGGCATATCCACACAATGGAATAGTCATCCATAAAAAGGAAGAAAATACTGATACATAGTATATCATGGCTGATTGTTAAAAACATTATGCCAAATGAAAAATGCCAGACACAATAGACCACATGTTGTATGATCCATTTACATGAAATTTTCAGAATAGGTAGATCCATAGAGACAGAAGTTAGGTGATTATTGATTGCCTAGAGCTGGTGGGGTGAGGAATAAGGGAAGGATTGCTAATGGATATATGGCTTCTTTTTAGGTAATAAAATGTCCTACAATTAGATGAAATTGGTGGTTGCACAAGTCTGTGAATATACTAAAACCTTTGAATTGTAGACTTTTAAGGGGTGACTTTTATAAACCTGGATTATACCTTATTAGGCAGATAACAGCCACCAAAGCAACACAAGCCTGGACTAAAGCTTTGGGAGAAGGGATGGAAAACTCCCAAGGAAATCTTGAGGGAAACTTAAGCAGGTCCAAACATCAGGGCCTTGTCATGTATTGTTTAAAGGAAGCGAAGAGAAGTCAAAAGTGACTCCTTGTTTCTGAAGGGTAAGGAAGTGGAGGAAGAGAAGGGCGAATGAGATGAAGGAGAAATCAAAGCACCAGGACTCTCCATAACATCACAAGAAGAATGGAGGATGCCAATGGAAAAAAGAGAAAGAGTTTCATTTCCATTAACTGACGTTGATTTAACAACTATTATGAATTGAGTCCTACTGGGTGCAGGGCTCACATTCTGTGAGCTCACCTAGGAGCCAGCGAGCATCTCTGGAAGACTTAGAGGCTCTGAGGTCTAGGAATCTGCATAAAATTCCTGAAAGTCTTCAAGATGTGGGTTCTATGCATGCTTGCCTTCTTGTTATACAGATCAGAAACATATTTTACAGCAATGTTGGGTTACTTGCCAAATATTATTAATAGAAGGACATTAGAACTCAGGTCCCCTTATTAAATTGCATGATTGACTATAATATTTAAACAAACGATTAGCGTTGGCCTTATCATTTACACATGTGCTAGGACACACCCCAACATATGCCTATATGTGTCAGCCCCAGTGTAGACCTTCTGAGGGACCCTGCTTCAGAGTCCAACTGTGAAGACAGTGAATGTTCACTGTGGGTTTTTTGTGGTGTTCCTCAACAGTCTGGCTTTAGGGAGGTTTCAGACACCTGCTCAGCACTGCCAGGTGTCCTCTTTTGTACCAGTGAATAGATAAAGACTTCCAGTTCACCTGCTCCCCATTGATTGAGAGGTGTTGCTGAGCAGGGAACACCCCTATCCTCAAAGACCCACGACTAGAGGATAAGAAAGGGTACTTCCAAGTTATTTTGCCAGGAAATGCAAGGATGGTAGAGCAAGTAAGCATTTGAGGTTTGGTCGAGTTTGCAGACTTGGGGCACTGGAGAAATTCTTCCCTACTCTGGATGAGACAACATAATCCCGAGAACATTACCTTTCAGGTTTCAGTCCTGAATGCCAGAAAACCGGAAAAGGTAAAGAGCAACCTTAAACAAGCCCTTACCTTTCATTTGCCTCCGCTTGATAAACCCTGAATGGCTCTGTGGCTCTGTTCCCTGCCTTTGATTGTTTTGTCTGCATATTTCCTGCTAAGAGTTTACAAAACAGCACTCTTGAGCAGGAAGATAAGAAGCACCTATTTGTTGAATAACATCAAGGGGGAAAACTGCTAGTTCATCCATTTTGTTGTTAAGTTGCTCGAAAGGATCAAAATACCAATTAACTTGCTGGCTCAGAAATCTTTGATACCCTCAGATTTACTGACATTTTGAAACTCTTGTTCATACTTGCCTAATGGCTTTCTGATTATGAACAAAGAAGTGCCAATCTGTTTAGCATTTGACCTGTTTTCTTAAATATTTTTCTGTATTCAACACTTTGTGGCTAAAAATACTTGACTAGTTACATTCACCAGCTAAATTTTTTTTTCTTGCTCCACCTCCAAATTTAAGAGAGAGAAAACAGTAGCTTAAAGACATTTAAGCCATTTCATTCTTATTTTCAATTTAAAAGCTCTGGATGCAAGGAAGTCTTTCATTCTTCCTTCTCCCATCCCCATGGAATTTTGCACAATTTGGAAGACTTGATGAAGCAAGCTGCCATATTTAAGATCCATTCTCCCCTGAGAATAAGTTGCAAAAATGGCCTTGGGCACATGTTTTAGAATGGGAATGAAAAAGCACTAATGGTGGCTGGTGAGCAGATTTTTAAAGCGAATTATGATGTTCCTCTCTGGGCATGCTCAGAGAGTAGTGCTTCTTTCTCACAGGTGATTTTCTATTACTGTTGTTCATTATTTCCTCACAGACCGTTCTGTAAATCCTACCTGTAATCACATGCACCCACAAGGCACCCCTGTGGCAATTGTGCAGAAAACAGCAGCTCTGCATCCAAAGGCAGTTTCTAGGTTTAGAAAGCTATTTATGCAGTTTATGTGTTCAATAAACATTGATTGAATGCAGTGAACTGAGGAGATTAAATGTGTGGATGCTGAAAACAGACTATTTGGGTTCAAGTCCTGGCTTTATCATTTATACCATGGGATTGTGGAAAAGTCATTTAAATTCTTTGTGCCACCTCAATGGAATATCACTCAGCCATAAAAAAGAATGACTTCATGAAGTCATTCTTCATGAAGAAGAATGCTTTTTGTGAAGCATTCTTCATAAAAAGAATGCTGGTAAATGGATGGATCTGGAGACTATCATGCTAAGTGAAATAAGCCAATCCCAAGAAACTAAAAGTTGAATGTTTTCTCTGATATATGGATGCTAACACACAACAAGGCAGTGGGAAATAGAAATTCAGTTGATTAAACAAAGGGAAATAAAGGGAAGGAAGGGGGAATGGGAACAGGAAAGATGGTAGAATGAATCAGACATAAGTTTCCCGTGTTCAAATATGAATACACGACCAGTGAAACTCACATCATGTACAATCACAAGAATGGAATCCTAATTAGAATTATCATATGTCAAAATACACTCTACTGTCCTGTATATCTAAAAAGAACAAATAAAAAATAAATTCTTTGTGTGACCTGATTTCCTCACCTGTAAAATGGCAATGATAATAGAGCCTAGCTTATAGTGTTGACCTGTGGATCAAACGAGATTTTACAGTTGAGGATAGTGCCCTAAAATGTCCTGGACTCTTAAGTCATCTTAGGTGTCAGGCAAGTGTTCATTTCACTGTTATATCATATCAGACCCTGGAAGAAGAGTGACTGCTTAGGTACATTCAAATCCTCCAGAATCTTGACCCACATACAAAGGGATTCATCCCTCATAAATATCTGCAGAATTTGAGACCTAAGAATTTATAACATGAGAAAGGCCTATGTACACTTATTTTTAATGTGATCAGAAGGAAGCTTACTGTCCTCTGGATCACTGCAGTTTAGTTGGGGCACAATAAAAATACAACATTTCCACAAGTTCATAGCAGCTGGTAACCATCCAGTTACCTGTTTGAAGGGAAGAGGGCAGGACAGGGGGGACAGGGATGACCAGGGGACAGCTACACTTGCAACACACATTTCCTCCTCCCCTCGCCAGTACTGGAGATGGAACCTAGGGCTTCATGCATGCCAGGCAAGCACTCTACCACTGAGCTACACCCAAGCCCTATAACGTGCATTTCCAAAGATGCTGTCCTGACCTTTTGACAAACTCTTCGAAGAGGATGCGGTGGGAATAGCCCTGCCTTCTGATGTTGACGGTCTCCAGGATCCCTGTGGAGCGGAGCTGGGTGAGGACCCTCTCTCGGGAGAACTTCAGGGCCTCTCGGTCATCATTGGGTTTAATGCAACGCACAAAGTGAGGCTGTCCAACCACCATTTTGGAGAGCAAGTCCATCAGAGAATACTACCAGGGAGAAAACCACATATGATATGAGGTTAACACCAGCACGGACCTGCAGGGCCTTTAGAGCAGTTTGGGGCTTGCAAATGACTCACAGACCTTTGAAGTAGAACATGAAATCAGCAACGGCAGATGGCAATGTAAGTTCTCCTTAGAGTAGCCTGAGCTTCAAAAGTATTCTTTGAACATCTCCTAGTGCCAAGCAATATCCCCGCGTTGGCAGAAACCTAGCTAAGAACACGCTGTAGTTGGAATACCCTTGGGTATCCAAAATGATGGTCCATAAACTGTAATTTAAAATATCCAGCTTTGAGGAAAGTGATTGTTTCTTTAGCCTAAAAACCACCAAAAAGTCTAAGTAAATCCTACCCACACAGTTGGCAGTAAGGAAGAGGAACAAAAAAGAATAGAGACAAAACACACACACACACACACACACACACACACACACAACCAAGAAAATTATAGAAAAAGAAGATTATGATGATCAACTAACATATACTTGTTAGAAAAAGGAGGAAAGGAGATGTGAAACTGGAGGGGTGCTTGTGCAGGAGGCCGCCATTGTCCCTCAGGCCAACCATTGTTGGAACTCCTCTTCCAGGCAACAATTCAGGTGCAATTACAAACCACACAGGAAATCAGTTCCATGCTTTTATGATCACTGCACTGCTGATCAAAACTGGTCATGCCTAACTTACCAAGGTACCATGATAGGTTTAGTTTTGAGCAGTATTTTAAGGGCATCACACTGTTGCCATGGTGTATTTCTGAAAAACTTTAAGCAAGCGATTTCTCCAATAATGGTATGTGCGTGTGTGTGTGTGGGGGGGTGTTGCTTAGGATTGTGAGGATAATTTCACATAGTCAAAGAGACTCCAGATCCCATGGAAAAACACACACACACACACACACACACACACACACAGAGTGCAGGCGTACATGTGAGCATACATACACACACACACAAGCGCGCGCGCACACGCAGCGCAAGGTTAGGAGGGGGGTGATTATACAGCTGCTAAAGAGGTCAGGACCAGAGTGGGGTTTCAAGATATGAAATAAGTAACAATTAGAAATTTCCAAACACCAGACAGGTCAAGAAAGTCACGTCAGATGCTGTAGCAGGAATCACTGCATGGGTGGAGTGCTGGACAGAAAGATCACACCATGAGCTCAATTGAGTCTGCCTCTGAAACCCAAGTGGATCGCTGGGACTCTGTGGCTTTAGATCCTTCTTGCACCCACGAGCCTTCCGTGGTGTCTTCCATCCCCAGTGCTCGTTCCCAGCACTGAAGGTCCTGCCCTTCAGTCCACTTGCTCCTTCAGCTCTTGAGCCACATCCCCAACCCTATCACCCATCCCTGCAGAGTCCCTCTGATGTCAACCCCATCTTACCACCTTATTCTTCTGTCACTGAGATAGGTTCCTACTTTATTATAACAGCATCTCCACCATGAAGCCACCCAGATGGCTACCCATCTTAGCTCCCAAGGGCTCCTGGTCTCTAACAAGCTTCCAGCGCTAATGCTTTATAATAATTTGAAGATGAACAAATCTGTGCAAAGTGGTAGAAGAGGGCATGGGTCTTATCTTTGCTATATAATGGGCACTTAACACAGCCCTTCTAGAAACAAATGTTTTTTACCCAAAGGAGGCAGAAATGGAAAATAATGAGGTTCAGGCAAATGGATTTTGCAATAGGTCAACTCAATCTAGGAAAATATAGCGAATACTTTCCTCAGTATCTCAACTTGATAAGCCACCTTTGGGAATTTTTTATTAACTACGATTGTTTGCTGAAGAAATGGCTGATCCTGTAGCCTTCAAGCCAAGAAGTAGCTCAAAGGCTAATGGAATCAGAGCTCTCAATGGACAGGGCTGTGTTCTCTCTGCTGCTGCCTCCACTCCCACCAGCCATTTTCTTAACTGGCTCTTGAGCTTCGCCTTGTTCCAATGACACTGAACCTCTTGTGGGAAGGCTTGGCAAGGTCTTTCTGGAAAAAGGCTGGCTAGAGATCAAGGAGACCCATACCCGGAAGTAAGAAGCCATGGTTTGCCTCTTCATGTTGGTGCTTTCTTCTGGATGCCGTAACACCTCCAGGGTGTCCACCTGGAAGCACAGAGAAAGGGAAGAGTTTTTCTAATACAGACACTTCATTCAGTTTCCAGGTTTTCCCAAATCTGGAAGGCTATTTGATCAAATACACGAGGGACCTGGTGTTTAAGATATGGCGTACACTGTGGGGAGAACTTTAAAAGAAGAAAAAAGAGCAGGCATTGTTCAAGAAAACAGCAAAGGCCCCTGAGGCTGGGTGATTCTAAGGACACGGATCCCAACCACAGGGAACGAGGCCAGCACCAGTCACCCTGATGCCATCAGACCCTGATGCTCAGCATGCTTCTGCCTCCCACAGTTCCCAAGTGCTCACTGCAGACAGGAGCTCCGGTACCAAATCACCAGAGAGCCCAGTGGGCTACGCACGTTCCCAATCATCTCTCCAACGACCTGAGCCCAAGGGAAGGAATTTCTGGATGAAAAAAATGTAGGAATAGATTACAAGCAACCTGTGTTTCATTGCTGGAACTCAACAACAAAAATCCTGATTTGGTTGCTGGAGTCTGTGAGTGGCACAGTTTCCCAACTACCCTGATCAGGTGGCCAGGGTATGAGGCAGGAATGTCACCACGTTCTTGCAGGTGGACTGCTGTCCAGGCAGCCACCTCCCTGGGGTGAGGACATCTGCAGCCTTGTTCAAAGAAATCAACAAATGGATGCTAAAAGCAGTGGGAGGGGAGAATAATGAGGTACACCTGGAGGGGTGTTTAGGCAACTGTGAAGAATGGAAGGAAGTACTTTGATTGGGTTGGAGAAAGTTTGTTTAAGAAGGGGGATAACTTCTCAAAAACTAGAAGAGCAACCCAAACCGTGAGCAGGAACATGACCAGAGTGAGGACACATCTGGGCTGCGCAGCTTTCCTTTCTATGGGCCGCACTCTGGGTGCAGGCTGTCCATCCACGTGCAGCTGAAGTAGCGACACACCTGCTGGTCTTTTTAAATTTTTAATGAAAAGGGAGGAAAGGGAAACTTCTGTGTTTAGAAGGGAGGATGCTCTAATACAGAGAAGGGAAGACCCAGCGCCCCTGCTCCACACGCTCACTCCACAGCAGCCGGTCTGCACTACGGAGGTTTCTCCCCTTCTCTCCACACTAGAGCACAGAGCTCAGAGCTGGTGAGGGTTGGGGCAAGCTAATAAGCACTAAAGGGAAGATTGTAGCTGGGGTCAGCCTTCTGCTAAGGGGTAGATTTGGAGAGTTTCAACTTTTTTTCTCCATATTTTCTCTCCTTTTCCTGCTTCCCACCTGACCTACACACACACAGAGTATTAGGAATTCCCCCAACCAGTTCTTTTTATTTAGAGATTCTACCTGAAGAACCACCTCCTGCTTTGAACCTTGCTTTCCTTCTTCACTGCCCTCCCTTTTAATTCAAATTAGTGGAGGAGGACCAGCCCCCAAGGCTCTGGGGCCCTGTGAAAGGGCTCCGAAAAGCTTATTCATAATTCTCTACTCACAGGTGGTGACAGGTTGACCTGTTACCCACCTTCAGAAGGTGCAGTAGACTCTTGGCATTCAAGAATTTAAGGGTTTAGTGATCAGAAATCCTTGATGGCTGAAACACAGTTTTGTTAGCTTGTTTGTTTGGGCCCAGCCAGCTGGCCTTAAACTTGTGGGCTCAAGTGATCTTCCCACCTCAGCCTCCAGATAACTGGGATTAGATGTGTATGCCACCAGGCCCTGCTACTGAGACACAGTTTAAAAAGAATAGGAGGTATCATTTTCAAGCTCAGTACAGATTTTTACTCTGTAGCAAAATGGAAAAAAAAAAAAAAAAAGAAGCACCAATTTGCACTTCTAAGGTTGTAAAACTGGTGTGGACAGGAGGGAGGCCCCCAGCTAGTGAGAGCTGAGTCTCACCACCCAGCACTCAGTTTCAAAAGGACTGTCCTTGCATTCACATACAGAGTGGCTCTTGGAAAGGAAATGAAAACCTGTTCTTGGTTACCTACAACCTGGAAATGCTAATGTTTGTAATTCATCACCTACATACCCAGCACCGTACTTTACAGAAGAAATAATATGTCGTTGAGATATTTTCTAATTTAAGAATTTAGAAAAGTCTTGGGTTGATGAAAGGTCTTAAATATTTACATAGTCATAAGCTTCTCCTGAATACAGAGGGGATCTCAAAGAGGGAACCAATTTTAAAACAATCAGTAGAAAGGATGTTCTAGATAAAACCACTAGGTCTGCCTAACTCAGGACACTTTCCTCCTATAAAACCAATTTACACAACAATGTAAACCATTTGGAGTTGAGCAAGCTTGCTTCCTGGCAAATGTCCTGCCTGGCCCTCGTGAGTGGTGCTCATTGGCCTTCAAGTTCCATGAGGAAGCTTTGCACATTGTGTTGCAGATCCCCAGCCACGACAGCTGAGCAGGCTTCCATAGATGGCTACTGAAACTTGAGAAATAACACATGCATTGAGCATATCCTGTGTGAAATCATGGCCCTGTACTAAACACTGTGCCTACGTTATGTCATTGAACTCTCGAAATGACAATGTTAGGTAAGTTCTACTATTACTCCCATTCTACATATGAGAAAGTGAAGGCTCAGAGATTTCTGAGATTTTAGGTAAGTTTTCCAGAGTCTTGAAGCCTAGATCTGGATGCAGTTCTGATTCCCAAATGTGTCTTATTAAACGTGTTATGTGGTTTGATACAACTTACAAAATCAAAGTCTGAAGCATGGTATTATTAAAAAGATTTGCCTCATCTGTCAACTGAATTTACTCCAGGATAAAGACATGGACTCCAAAAAGTTCCATAAACCATCCAGATCTCAGCAACAAATGAAGAACTGAAAAAAATATCTCCTGGTCTCAGTAAGTGCTCACTATTTGCATTCTGAAACCTCAGAAGTACTTATACTTATTATCGTCCTGACAAGGCCTTTTGTCAAGAACTTTTACTGCTACCAAGTGATAGATTTATCCCTTAAGAAGAAAAACACCTACAGCATGACCCCTCTCGAAAGCCCCTGTGGCATTGAATGGGAAAGCAAGCCTGGCATCACAAACTGGCCTGAGCAGCCTGTGCTGGAACTGGCAGGGCTCAGGACAAGCCACCCAAGACATGGCACCTTGGCCTGTGGGAGAACGGAAACAGGTAGGCTACTCCCCACTTTTTGCCTTTCTTCTCTGAAGCAGGCCATTAAACCTAGGAATGTCACTCTCCCACCATCTCCTCTAAGGCCTTCATATGACAGCTGTCTTACCTTATACCAGAAGGAAAGAAGGTCACACAAGGACACCAAAAAGGATCTAAACAAATTGCCCCCACTGTATTACCACAGGTAAAGCCTTTTGGTCCTCCAATGATACTCTGCATGACTGTAAAAATACACAGTTTCCTTGGGTCTTTATTTCTACACATTGTTTAATACACTTTAAATAAATGTGTATGCTTTTTTCTCATCCGTCTTTGTCATGAGGGTCTCAGTCATGAACCTTATGACAGATGAGAAAAAGATATGACTTTTTTTCCCCATATAGAACACAGCGTCATCTAGGGCTGCTTTGCTCTTTTTTTTTTTTTTCTTTTTTTTTGAACCAGGGATTAAACTCAGGGACACTCGGCCACTGAGCCACATCCCCAGCCCTATTTTGTATTTTATTTAGAGACAGGGTCTCACTGAGTTGCTTAGGGCCTCGCTAAATTGCTGAGGCTGGCTTTGAACTAACGATCCTCCTGACTCAGCCTCCCAAGTCGCTTGGATTACAGGCGTGCGCCACCACGCCTGGCCTGCTTTGCTCTTTTATCTTGGATAAAGTTAAGATAGACAATCAAAGTTTGTTTTTAAAATTATTGTTGCCCTTCATATTTTTGGATGCTTTCTTTTGAACTTCCAGTTCATCTCCTTTCCAAGTGAAAATGATTCTATGGTCATTTTCATCTTACCCATACACATTATTATTTTAATGATGTAAATATGCACCCCATGCTAGAAGGCACACTTCTCTTCTGGGTGGGGCCTGAAAAAGCAGTGGCTATGCAGGAAGAGGGGAAATACTGTGCTGGATGCTGGGTTTGGAGGACACAGGAAATGCCCTGGCAGGCTCCCCAGTCAAAAATCAAATGTGGGGATACGTTGGTTAGCTTACTCCTTTCTGCCCGTAGACACCGCCGAGAAAGCATCGTTGAAGTCTCTGTTCCTACTGCCGTCATGTCTAAATCAGAGTCTCCTAAAGAGCCCGAACAGCTGCGGAAGCTATTCATTGGAGGGCTGAGCTTTGAAACAACTGATGAGAGTCTGAGAAGCCATTTTGAGCAATGGGGAACACTCACGGACTGTGTGGTCATGAGAGACCCAAACACCAAGCGCTCCAGGGGCTTTGGGTTTGTCACTTACGCCACTGTGGAGGAAGTAGATGCAGCCATGAATGCAAGACCACACAAGGTGGATGGAAGAGTTGTGGAACCAAAGAGAGCTGTCTCAAGAGAAGATTCTCAAAGACCAGGGGCCCACTTAACTGTGAAAAAGATCTTTGTTGGTGGCATTAAAGAACATCACCTACGAGATTATTTTGAACAGTATGGGAAAATTGAAGTTATTGAAATCATGACTGACAGAGGCAGTGGAAAGAAGAGGGGCTTTGCTTTCGTAACTTTTGGACCATGACTCTGTGGATAAGATTGTCATTCAGAAATACCATACTGTGAATGACCATAACTGTGAAGTGAGGAAAGCCCTGTCAAAGCAAGAAATGGCTAGTGCTTCATCTAGTCAAAGAGGTCGAAGTGTTTCTGGAAACTTTGGTGGTGGTCGTGGAGGTGGTTTTGGTGGAAATGACAATTTTGGTCGAGGAGGAAACTTCAGTGGTCGTGGTGGCTTTGGTGGCAGCCGTGGTGGTGGTGGATATGGTGGCAGCGGGGATTGCTACAATGGATTTGGTAATGATGGAAGCAATTTTGGAGGTGGTGGAAGCTACAATGATTTTGGCAATTA